>CP125837.1:19069260-19286760 GCA_030408175.1 Trifolium repens
TAAAATCAACCAAAAGGTGTGGCATATATTAAATTACAACCAAAATCATTATAGCATTTAAGTTTACAATATGATGCGCAAAATATACATCAAATAACCAAAACATTACCATACATCCAAATCACTTAAACTAAAGTTCGCTTAAACTTACAAAACAACCAAAATGATTAACATACATCCAAATCAGTCATGAATCAAAACAACATAAAATAGCACAAAAACTTCAACAAAGTAGTGGTTCATTTTTGCTTGATCCTACTCCCTTGAGAATCTTCTTCTTCTTCACTTCTTTTGTTTCCTCCGCCAAAAGGTCGCGAAATGTGCACTGACGGTCCATGAACGGATACTCTCATGCAGCAGCTTCCTCTGTCCGATAATTTTTCCACTCAAGACATGTGGGTGGTAACGGACAACCTGACTTTAACTTGACAAGGAAAAAGTGGCCAGGTACCAAACCGAGACAAACAATACCTTTTTCCGGGTTTGAAGGTGGAGCTCCACGCAATGGAAAGCATGTTTCAGATCTCCCGACCCCAGGCCTTGTCAGCAAAACAAAAATCTTTTTAAAATGAGTAGCAAGGATGTGGCCCATGTCCGGAAATGTCAACCATTTTTCCATCGGTGCGACATGCCCTTTAACAACCTTTCTTGTAGGTGGGTAAAGTGCATCTTTGATGTAATTGAAACGCCTCTCGTTGTTGAACACCTTCGAATACAGGTCCTTGTGCAAGTTCAGCTCCCTAAGCATGTTGCATTTGACCAATTCAAAATCTTCCTCATTACCACTATAGTCCAAAGCAACACAGCGATATCCAAAATATCCATCACCCTCCACATCAATGATGTCTTCAATATATTCATGCATAAACTTGGGCATTTCATGGATGCGAGGTATCTCACGAGTGGAAGGAATTTCGCTCACCGTAGCCGTAGACTTTGCACTTTGCCTTTTTTTAGAAGATGTTGGTTTGTTTTGCGATTCTTGAGTACCCGGAAATTGTTTGTCAACATGTTCCCAACGAGACGGCAAACGACTGGTGGACCTAGTGACGCGAGAAGCACCCTTAACGACCGTCTTCTTTTTAGCACCTTTAGAAATTGCTTTGTCTTTGGGAGCTTTCAATGATGTCGACTCAGGACACGCAATTTCACGAAGCAGATTTCTGATTTCACACTTCATACTATCATCAACTCTCTTTAGCCGTGTCTACCAAAAAAAAAAAACAATTATCAACTTAACGTATGAAAAAATTATCAACTTAACATATGAAAAAAAATTATCAAATCATTGTACCTGAATCAATTGCCACTCAGCTAAACAGGAATAATCATCATCCTCTTGGTCACTGCCATCATCCACCATAAAACACAACTTCTTCCAATGTGCATTTACCTCATCCAGTCGAATAGGTAAGTTGTTTTTAATCTTTCGAGCAATCACGCATGCACATGGCAATCCATAAATTTTCCTCATCAAGCAACCACATTTCTTGCTGTCCATACCGCATTCCTCCACTCTTAATTCTTCTCTGCGAATGTGATTCAATGCCGCTCTCGAAACTTTGAAATTCAACAAAGCATACAAGTAATGATCCTTGAAAGTGTGTTCGACAACCGACACGTTCCGACCAAAAGTTGCTTGTAATTCAGTGAACTGATTAATCAACATTTTGTTGATTGCTTCCCAACCCGTAGCCAAGTCACCGGTGCTGCCATGCAAGTAACCCTTCAACCTACCATGTGAACCTTCAACTCGGTTAGTGGTGGTGTTCCCGAGATGCATATAGTTGTTCGTCCAAGCACTCACACACCTATGTTTATCGGTATCCAAAATCGTGGTATCCACATATCTCACGAACCTTGGCCACCTAACACATAGTTTCCTAAATTGTAAGACCGCATCAACATAATCTTCCTCATTACCCGAGAATAATACCACATCGAAAGCCTTCTCAATTCACTACAACATTTTTAACTATAGACAACTTGTCAAAAAGTGTGGTCTAAACCAAAAAAACAGTGGCCTAAGGTTTAGGCCACGGTTTGGTCACGGTTTGGAGGGTGTGGTGTATGCGGCCGTGGCCTTTTCTCTAAAGCCACGGTTTTGTTAACTTTAGCCCACGCATAACAAAAAACCGTGGCGTATAACATGCCAAGAAGCCACGGTTAATTGATTGGTTTTAGGCCACGGTTTTGTTTAGGCTACGGTTTCATAGTTGTTGCTTATACAATAGTCCACGGTTTTGCAAATATGGCCTATACAATAATCCACGTTTTTGTATTAGTTGCCTATACATTACGCCACGGTTTCGCACATGTTTCTGGTACATTAGGCCACGGTTTTCTAAATGTTGCTTGTATAATATACCACAAATTCCTCAGATTTAACCGTGGGCTATAACATTTTGGCCACACAAATAAAGTGTTTCTAAAAAGAATAGGCAACACACTACTATTGACAAAACTGTGGGCTATATTGTTTGGCTACACAAATAAAAGTGTTACGTACAACACCATTGTCGCCTGTAAATATACATTTCTTTAATTTATTCCAATCCACTTTAATCACAAATATCTAAATGTTGCATGCAATGCACAATACCACATTTTTTAAACAAATTTGTATTAATAATTAATATTGCTTGAAATAACTAAACTTTACTTAAAAAATAGTAATCATTGCTTGAGTAAAATATATCTAACAAAGTTGATTTACAAAATATTGCAACATCATCCACAAAAAATCAATCCATGATTCCACAAGAAAATATATCTAAATGTTACTTCCAAAAGTCAAAACCAACCATGTCTTGCATTTCAAAAAAAAAGTCTTCCATGCATTGCAATGCTTCAGTCTTCTTGATCTTCGGGTCCAAGCTGTAGAGAAAAAATTATCTTAATAAAATAAGGTGCAATATATATGATTCTCAAATATATGTTCTAAATATTGTTTATGCAGCAAAACAGTATTGTGAGAAAACATGTTGAGAGAGCAACACATGATATGAAAACAGTAATAACAACATATGAAGGGAAACATAACCATGATGTACCTTTAGGAAGAGGAAGTCAAACTATAACATGAACAAAACTTCTCTTAATTACAACAAAACATGTAATGTAACACCTATTAGGCCTTCAACAGTTACTAATTATTCTAGCTTATCAAATTTCACAAATTCACTTCATGATGAATCAAATTACCAAATTATAGAACTCAAAAAGATCAACATTTTCAGCATAAAAGGCAAATGGTACAAGGAGTACTATAGTGGCCAAACAGTTTTACAAAGAGAAACAC
Organism: Trifolium repens; assembly: GCA_030408175.1. Taxonomy (NCBI): domain Eukaryota; kingdom Viridiplantae; phylum Streptophyta; class Magnoliopsida; order Fabales; family Fabaceae; genus Trifolium; species Trifolium repens. The sequence goes on from CP125837.1 coordinate 19,072,562, forward strand.
AAGGTGTATTAAACACCCTTGCTGCCAAAAACTAAGAAATCGGGCTAATGGCAAACAAACAACCACCGAAACAGCAGCACCAAGTAAAACTCAATACACAGGGAGCAAAACACAGTCACAGAAACACAAACTCGACAACAATTTAAAGTGGTGTCTTTCCTACGGTTCTATGGACTAAGCATCAAACAAAAAATCAAATTTAACAAGTGCATGTCATACCTTTTCAGGAACATAGGTCGATGTAGAAGAATGGTGTGTTGCATTTTCAAAGCCCAAAACTTGTCGCATGATTATGTTATCTACATCATCTTCACTTAAATTTGGCATTTGATGCATCAGCACACCTTTTAGAAGGGACTCATATGCTTCCATCTTTTTCTTTGTTGATGACTCATAAACTTCCATCCTCTCCTTCATGCAACTAATTTCACCTTCATATTGTTTCTTTATATTAGCAATTTCTTCCTTTTTCTTTAACATTGTTGGTGTAGCTGTTCTTCCAAAACAACGAACTCTACCGGGCTTTTCTTTACCAAACAAAGACTGAAATGCTTGGTTTGGAGGCTGACTAGAGTCTTGGATTGCCTCTTGAAGTTTACACTGACGAAAAGAGAAAAAAAAAATCAAGTTTAAGGATACAAAACGCAAGACTTTAGGAGTGTATAATAAGAAGAAAAATCATACAATAGCCATCTCTGTTTCTTCATTTTTTTTTCCTTTACGGCATTGACGTGTTTCGATAAACATCTCAGCTTGGTTGGGTTCCTCTCCGTTGCCCTTCTTTTCACGCTTTGTTTGTGAGATATTGAAAATAAAGAAACAAATCTAGATTATGACAATGTGTTGTTTTGTATATAACAATGACACATAAATAAATATAAATACATTTACCAATTTTTTTCGAATTGTAGCAAAGTTTTTTGGCCCCATTCGGTGATTAAACCTTTGCTTAGCCCTATTGACAATATTTTTCTTGCTAATGTTCTGCAGTGTAGGATATAAAAAATCTTAGAAACAGCCACAATGCAAAATTTCATCAATTCCATCAATACACACTTAGAAACATCCACAATGCAAAACATAAGCAAAATTTCAACAATTCCATCAGTACACACTTACTTGGATGATATTGTTGTCCCAAAATTTCAACAATATCTTGAAATGAGTTGGAGGTATGGTTTTCGGCCTGTGTTTTAACCTATCCTTTAAGTTTGAGTATTTCAGATAATGATCCCTCTTGACACTGCATTTGTAACGTTTCCATGCACCATTGATTCGAGACATAATAGCTTTTCTTCCTTCCTCGGGAATAATATATTTTTGCTAAAATAAAAACAAAGATAATCAACATATGATAGTTATTTGACGATCATATAAAATATGATAAATAAACTCATACCTGAACATAACCCCATATATCATCCTTTTCATCATTTTTGACAATTCCCTTAAAGTTCGTGTAAATCAAAGGACAAAAGGCCGAGTTGTTTGCGATAGTTCCCAAAAAATTACTCAAGCCAGAGAGAGTTTCTGCATCAGGTCCAACCGGTTCTCCTTCGTCATCGAAGATAATTTCAACACGCTCTTCAAACTTTCGTCCATGTATCTTCAAGCACTGAGTAGGTCCCCGTGTTTTTTTCTTAATTGTCCCTATTACACAAAACAGCAAAACAGCAAAACAGAACAATATATAACCATTCCACTGTAAAACTAACATAAAAAAATAAAAATCAGACAGCTACAAAAACTCAGGAGCAGCACAACAGCGGACTACTATACTCCCTAAAGTGCAGCAGAAAAGTGCAGCAGAAACAGTAGCAGAAACAGCAGCAGAAACAGTAGCAGAAACACAATAAAGTGCAGCAGATACATTGTATTCCTAAAGACGAGTCTCATAAATATAAAACAAACAAAACAAATAAATATTCGATCATTACCATTATTTTCTCCATTTTCCTCTTGGTCTTCATTTTCATTTTCCAACTCTTCATCATCATCATCATCATCATCATCTTCATTTTCCAACTCTTCCAACTCTTCATCATCAAGTTCATTCTGTTCCTTAAGAAAATCTACCATTAACATTGATTTGCAACCTTTTGTCTTCTTAGTTGCATTCTGCTGACTTGCCATTGTCTCATCATCTTCATTACCCACCCTTTTTTTGGGATTTTGTTTTGATCTTGAATTGTCATTTTCACCAACTGTAATTTTCATGGGTGACTCAACTTTTTCAATCACAACCTTTGTCATAGGTTGTTTTTGTGGATTGTGATTTTGCATAGATCCTTTGCTTTTAGTCATCAATGCTTTATTTGCGACTTTTTTGGGACCATGGTTTTGGCTAGTACCTTTAAGCTGAGTTGGAATTTTAGAGTCAACCTTCTTTTTTGCTGAATCAAGATCCTTATCTGGGATTAAATCTTTTTGCCCACTTGTTACAAAATTTGATAACTTTATTTGGGCTTGAGGTGCAATCTTAAGTAAAGGTTGCTTGTCTAACCCTTCAGCCTTGGATCTAACTATATTTGTAGCTTGTGTCTTGTTTTGCTTGCTAACATGTTCTTTGCTCCCAGCCACACGTGCATTAGATTGTTCCATATTACGCTGTATTTTCTCATGCTTGATTTGGTAAAGCCTAGCCAATTCCTTGCTGGATTTTACTTTAGGTAGCTCACCCTCCTTATCTATTTTCAGCTTTGGTTCCAACCCTATGTTCTTATTAATTTTCTAAGAAAAAATTTAAAGGAAAAAAATAATTGGCAAGTTATATTATGAAAAATATTCTAATTGAAAGGAAAAACACAGTATTGTTGGGGACAGTATATTTCTTTAAAAAAGGAAGGCAAATTAAAAGATTATTACCGAGGGTTTTGTGATGGAAGGCAATTTGAAAAGGGATCGAGAGATATTAGGTAGATTCAGAGCCTCCAGTCTTTTTCTATTCTCTTCCATCCTTTCTTTTCGTGCATCCTCATATGATGATCCCATCATGAGACTCCAAACACGCTACACTGCAAGCATTGATTACAAACAAGTATCAATCAATATATGTTAGCATCTAACATCTTATTACAACCTCTTATTGATCACTTCAACTCTTATAACAGCCCCGTAGTAGCAACATCATATTCTACGTGGCATATATCCATTTATTGTTCCTTTATGTAGTTATACAAAAAGCATGAATTACCAAATTTTTTATAAGTGTAATCTAACAAATATAAGATGCTGGAACAGCTCTAAACAAAACAGAGTGACTATCAAATGAAAGTGCAAAGTTTCAATATTTGAAACAAGTTAAAGATAAATTATAATGTATGTATAATCCATATAATCACTTCCCAATTAGTTTTTTTTTTAATTTTTAATTACCAATTGCTAATGTTCTATTTCTATAGAATCTGTACCAAACTATGAATTCAAACAGAATTGAACTAGCTCACCTTTTAGCTTACTCTATAGTCTATACCACTAATCACTTCCCAATTGCTTCCCTAGCTCCTGTTTCAATAAACACCTTAATTAATCATAAACTATCTTTGAGAACTTATGAAAATAAGCTGAAAATAGTTTATAGACATGTCATACACTGTTTATATAAACTCTTAAAAACATTCTCACAGGTGCTTATATCATAAACTCAAATAAATCAATCAAATAGGCATGGCCCTAAATTATCTACTTGTCTAGGACACATGCTACTTTCAGTTGGCACTTTTGAGATAATGTACCCTAAAAAATAATGTAATGCAACCTTTTATGCTTCACTTTCATAATTAGCATTTAGGAGCTAGCACCCTCAAGAGGAGGTTATTATATGTAGTAACAAATAATGTAATGTATTAATTCTTTCAAATATGTTGGAAGGATATTGCCTTTTAATCATTCGACACTTTACAAAAATCGATTATTTAGCTTAGATGGAAGAAGAGGGTCAAATAACAAAGGGAAAATATGCTGCTAATATTTCATCTATAAAGGAAGCACATGCCAGAATAAAATCATTGGTTCTTAAAACTCCAGTTCTCTCTTCCGCCTCTCTCGATGCCATGTCAAGAAGGCAGCTGCACTTTAAGTGTGAAAATTTCCAAAAGGGGTGAGACTGAGAAATCATTTTTTCTTTTTACGAATTACACAAATATTTGTTTTATTTCTTCACTTTTTTGGGAGTTATTGGTGCACTTTATCTTTAATATCAAAGACTAACTCAAAAGATTCACATCAGCAAAAATTCAATTCATATCAATGAAACTTCAATTCACATCCATGTTATATCAATGCAAAAACTTGTACAAAGCCAATGAAATATGAACTAGAATAAGACTAACTCAACATGACAACATCGGCAATTCATATCAAAGAAGCAAATCAAAATTTTCCAAATTCAATAAATCAATCAACGAAACAAATCAAAATTCATCGATAGATCAATCCTTTTCCCAACACCTTCCTATTTACAAATGCATCACTCATATAGCCATACTCATTCTCCTCACTAAAAAATCCCATTATAAGAAACAGTACCAAAAAATCAAAAGACAAAATAAGAAACGAAAATCAAAATTACAACAGTCCAGAAATCAAAATCCCATAACAAGAATAGAACATTTTTTTTTTTGAAATCTGCAAATATATTATATAAGGGCTCTTAGCACAAGTAGTGCCATAGAAAACCACTAGGAACTGGAAGTTACAAAGTCCAAGCCTTGACCAAACAAAGCCAAGACCCCAAACACATAGCAGTAAATAAAAACGCAGGGGAAGCTAAAACAAAGCAACACAGCTGCAGTTACACGGAATGAAAATAACTAGAAAAAAACAAGCTGCTGATACAAAGAATAAAAATCAAAAATCAAAATCGAAAGAATAGAACATAAATCGAAATCCCGTAATAATCAGTTAATCATCATCAATAATAAGAAACAGTCCCAAAAAATCAAAATCAAAAATCAAAACAAGAGAGAAAGAGAGCATGAACAGAACAGAATAAACAAACGAAAATCAAAATAAAAAAAATCCCAAAAACAACAGAACAAACGAACATCAAGAACATAACACGAAAACTGAAAATGAATGAGTTAGGGATTTTGAAACGAAAATTGAAACATAACAAACGAAAACTGAAACTGAAAATGAGTTACCTGAGTTGCGATTTAGGGATTTTGAGAAGCAGATGCCAACATCCGAAAGATTTAGGAATTTTACGATAAAGGGTTTTTGAGAAACTGAAAGGGTTCTGCGATTTAGGGATTCTCCATGGCAATGGTGGCGGTGCGATTTAGGGATTCTCAGTGGCAGTGGTGGTGGTGCGATTTAGGGATTCAGACAAGTGAGGAGGTGGATTCAGACAAAGTGAAGAGAAGATGTTTCTTTTTTGTTTTTTGTATGGGAGAAATTTATTTTCTTAAAAAAAAAATGGTAAAGTATAAGATTATTATTTTCAGTTTGCCGCTTAAACTCATTTTCAAGTGGCGCTCAATTTTTCACCTGGAGCCTATGTCAATATTTTTGGCCACGCTTTTAAAAAATCAATAAGCAACGGTTATATTGTGTGGTATAAAATTTTACCCGTAGCCTAAAGTGCTATAGGCCACGCTTAAAGTTGGTGGCCTTTATAATATTTTGGGCCACGGTTTTCAGCATGGTCAAAACAGCAACCGCTAAAAACCGTGGCTTAAAGGAGAATAGGTGACGGTTTTTTCAAAGAAAGTTAGAAAATGACCTATATACACAAGTTATATGCAACAGTGCTAAAAGCGTTGCCTATACCTATTATAGGCCACTTTTTTTAAATTGTGGATAAATAAAGGGTGGCCTATACTCAAAAATGTTGTAGTGATTTGTCTCCACAAATCAGTTTGCGAAACTTTTTCACCATCTTTTATCTTGCAAAGTGGCTTCATTGTTTGTGTCATATTTTTCTTCACATGAAAATAACAAACCAAATGAGCCGACTCCGGAAAAACTGTGGCAACGGCATTCATTAGTGCAGCATCCCTGTCAGTCACAATCACCTTCGGTTTCACCTCTTTACTCCTCAAAAGACCCTTACATTGTTGCAAAACCCATGTAAAGTTTTCTTCCTTTTCATTACTCATAAAAGCAAATCCCACGCTATAAGTTTCTTCACACGAGGTTTCGCCGACTATTTCAAACAATGGCATCCCGTACTTGTTGGTTTTATATGTAGAATCCATCAACAAAACGGTAGGAAAAGTATTCAACAAACATACGGATTTAGGATGTGCAAAAAATACATCTTGAACATAGTCGGACTCACCATCGGTACGAGTTTTAAAGAAGTAGTTGTTTTCGTCAAGACACTTGTACAATTGTTGCATTTCCGTCCTTGAGGCCCTACTTCTTTGTTTGAACCTATAGCGGGCATTGTAGACTTTCTTTATATCTGACACATTGTTTGGATCCCTCTCTTTCATGGTAGCAATAATGTTCTTCGGCGATACCAAATTCCGTGTCAATTCACTTAGTAGTTGCTTCTCTTCCGGTTTCAAACGTCCCGCGACGAGATGACCTACTAAGGCTCTATCTAGCGCATGGTTATGCATTCCATTAGTGACTGTAACATGCCAATCATTTGTTGTGGCATGCAAGCGACCCCGAAGTCGAAACGGGCACTCACATTTCCTCGTTCCCGTCTCTTCTTTTTTTGGCTTCTTTCCCGTCGGTGTGTATTTACCGCCCCTTTCGCAACCCAACACAATAAATTGTTTTCTACCACCTCCACCGTTGTCTGATCTCACAACAACTATTGAAAATTGTAACGGCGTTGCTACCTCACGAGCCCACTTAAGCACGGCTTCTTTTGACTTGAATGCTTGATTCGTCTCGAAATGAGAACCAACGTACACATTTATTGCCGGAGGTATTGGTACTAATGCTCTACTCTCATCCGGAGGTTGAGATTGATCAGCCATAACTACAAAATAACATAGCCAAAAATTTATCAATATAAACTTATCAAATATTATGAATTATCATAAATTATACATTGGCATAAAAATAATCTAAGCATGAAATTGGCGTTTAAATACTACTACAATGCACCAAATAGTCCTTAGGTTACTTGTTTTCTAAGTTAATGTAACAATATTGCAGATTATATAAGCAAGTCAGTGAGCTACGCAGCAAATTCCAAACCCAGAAAAGTACGGCACGCATAATCCGTGCTAAAGTACGGATCTCCTAATCCGTGCTAAAGTGTGTCAGAAACCTAGTAAGCTAGAAAGTAGGTAAGCGCAAACTAAACGGTGGGTTACGAAATTTACCTTGATTTTGAGCTCCAATGCGTGTAGATGCAGTTAGGCAACACTCCAATGTTGATTTTAAGCCTCCAATGGACGGAATCGCGCAAGGATCACGTATGGAGATTTTGATTGTGTGTTTGTGAAGAAGAGAAAGTGAAAAAGAAAGACTGATGTTCTGGGTTTATTAAGGAAAAGTACGGACTACGTCATCCGTATTTTTTCCGCAACGGATTTTGTAATACGTACTTTTCAAAAGCACGGATCGCAAAATCCGTACTTTTTCGTTCAAATTTTTTGAATTTTCAGGGGTAATTTTGGGTTTTAGGGGGGTGAAAAAGAGTTGGGGGGGTGGGATGAGCAATTTCCGTGGTTTTGGAGTCCATTCCGGCCTAAAACAATGATACTATTGCTCTACTAGTGCCAGGAATGTGTGTACCTTCTTGTGCTAAAATAGAAAAAGTCTTAGATGGATGTAAAATTTTGGACACAATATTTTGTTGCACATATATAATTGACAAAAGGTATAAAGAAAAAATAATATAATATTGTGCATTTGTAAAATAATTAAATTATATAAATTGTAATGTGAATGTGATCAAATTATAGGTTTAAATATATGTGATTATTTAAAGTATTTTTCGCTAAAATTGTAAGATGGATATGTTCCATTTATTAAACTAAGGGCATTTAATTAATTAATATGGAGTCAGATTAAAGGTGGATATTATAAAATTTATTTATTTTTATTAAAAATAGTAATAGTTCAACTTTAAACTATTTTTCAATTAACGATTCCTGTCAATTATACGTAACTTGAAATTTTTAGTACAATTTTAATGATAATTTTTTAGTATTTTTTTGTATAATTGATAATTATGGAAGTGTACTAGAAATTATTAATACTAATGTAATTAAGTTGGACACTACATTTTAACTCAAAACCTTAAGATGTTAGGTTTATGGGTCATCTCACTTATAAAGTGTTCAACCTTCACTTTTCTAAGCAATATGAGACTTACTCACTCGCACTTGTCACAACAATCTCCCCCCTCGAGTGTGAGTCCATCCCCTCTTGGATATGCTCCCCCTCAAACAGAGGCTTTCTTCATTCATACAATTGTACCGCCGTTGCCGCTGCACTGAACGGGTCACGCCGCCTGACCACCTTTGTCAGGAAGACTTTCGATACAATGAGCTAGTCGAACCCTTTGTCGAACCATCGACTCTGATACCATTGATGGGTCACCAAGAGGGGGCAGCCAGGGGGATCATTCATATTGGGTTTAAGAACAACGACACAAGTGAGTTGGACACCAAACTTTAACCCAAAACCTTAAGGTGTTAGGTTTATGGGTCCTCTCACTTATAAAGTGTTCAACCTCCAATTTTCTAAGCAATATGAGATTTACTCACTCACACTTGTCATAACATTGTCACCTATCTAATTATATATATATATATATATATATATATTAGATTAATTATTTCTCTGATTTTGTCTCCTAAGTGCAGCATTGTTGTTTGTTTGTTGTTTTGCGGGATGGTTTTTTGGTCCTGTCTTTGATCGTGTGGTGTTGGTTTCGTTCCGTATGACATTTTAATTCCGACTCATTACAGGTTCAAACAACGATACACAAAGTCGGAGGCATGTATACTATAACTAGAGTAAGGGACTTATGACTGCTATCATTATCATCAATTTTCTCTCAATCTCGCAAATATCGTGTCAATATGTGGCATAATAGATCATTTGAAAGACCACATATAGTCAATTTTTTGTACAAACACACATATAAACACTACAAAAATTTTAGCATTTAGCCGCGGTCAATAATCTAGATTTTTAATATCTCTCTCTCTCTCTCTCTCTCTATCTCTCTCTCTCTCTCTCTCTCTCTCTCTCACTCTCAAAGCAAATCTGAAGAAGCAAACCATTTGCTCCTACAACTCTAGTCGTCCTCCATTTCAGTTATAAGCAGTTTGTTCGATTTGAATTTGCATAGTTGGCGTCTGATTAATTGCTATGCATTTCTGATTGTTATGATTTTCGTTTAGATCTGATAGTTGAATTGTTTATATAGTGGTATTCAGTTATATTTATTACATTTGCATTTGCTAAGATAATTTTTTTAAGGGTAAAATAGGTCTTTACCCCCTGAAAAATAGGCGTGTTTTGTTTTACCCTCCTGTAAAAAAAATCGACTACCCCCTTGTAATGTTTTATTTTCGATTAACCCCCTATAATATATATTTTTTTGATTACCCCCTGTAATGTTTTTTTTCATATAAATGATGATGTGACATGCCCAACGAGGGGTAAACCAAAATTCGCTAACATTACTGGGGGCAAAAATGTGAGAATCTTAAGCCCGCATATTCAATGAGTGGATAAATCCAAAAAAAAAAATTACAGGGGATAAAACAAAACACACCTACTTTGCAGGGAGTAATCCTATTTACCCAATTTTTAAAATTATAATTATAATAAAATTTTATTCGCAGTCTACAAACTACAATATCTCAAAGTATATCAGATGATTATAAACAATTTTTTAGTGATTTTGCAGGATGTTTTGCTAATGTAGGATTCTACTACTATTTGTTCGAGTTGATAAATGCAAATATAACTAGCTAGTTTTGTTATAATTTTATTGTAGTTTTGATTTGCGCTGAACTTTTCAATATTGATGTCATTGTTAATTTTTCTTTTATTATATTTTATTTCACTTGAGTTTGTATTAAACCAATTAATAACTTCTTTTTTTCACTTCTTTTATATTTTTTTCGGTGCCCTTAATTCATTCATAACATGTAAACATTTCAAACAAGAAATGCAAACTAAGTTAAAAAAAAAAAGAGTTAGATTCTGCAAGTGCATATTTGATAATCAATTTATAACAAATATGGCATCAAATTCATAATTCGTACAGATGGAGCACCTAAAATTTTAGTGACATCCTACTTGAAGTTTTAGAAATTTCTTTTCTGAAAATTACTCTAAGCTTCATTACAAGTATGTATATAACTTTTATATTATACTCTTTCATTTTGAATTTTTTGAATTTTACTTTTATATTATACTTTTTTAAAAATTTCTTTTTTGAATTTCACTTTTATATTATACTTTTTTGAAATTTCTTTTTTGAATTGCTTTTTTGTTAACTAGCATCTATGTTGCATTGTATAATCTTGAATTTCACACTCGTACGAGCTTCAAAGGTATTAAACCATAGTCCATAGTACAAAATAAACTAATCATATTGGATTTTAAGTGTAAGTGGTTAAGTTTCGCATAGACTTCCAATAAAAAAAATGTTATATACAGTAATACATATGACTCATAAATCTAATGAATCCCTCTAATATGCACCCCTTTAAAAAGGGTCCAGACATGGAGCTTTCAAATTTACATATAATAATCGGCTTTTTCTTTTAATAATTGTTTTTTAAATTACTCTTACATCTTTATCTTCTTTTCCTATCACAAGATAAGGATATGTGAGGACTCCCTCTTATAGTCCTAAAACATTGACCCAGACTCGATCCCCAACAAATCCTAACATAACATTTGTACCATTGTACAGACAAATCACTCGAGTTAACTAAGAGTTATTTAAAGAATTTAACTCCTTTATACATATATTTTTATACTAGTAGTACAGATCATCAACACTATCCAAATTGTTAATTAAGTGATCCAAATTAAATGAAAATTAAACAATGTATGGTATCCATTAAAAAAAATCTATTTATGATATGGAAATGAGTGACTTTTGAGAGAAATGTGCCCTCTTTCCCATTATCAACATAACACATACACATGTTCACTTTAGGCAAATGATCCAACAAACATCAAAAGCAACAAACTTGGAGATTTATAAATCTATCTTTCTATCTATCCATCAAAGATAATATTTGCGTAATTTACCCCCCACAAGCTAGCACATGTATAATCTTTTGACCAATCTTTATAATAATTTCTACATAGAGACCACAATCACACACAAAGAATAAAAGCATGCATGCATGCATATGCATGGTGGTGGTACCTCCATCATTGTAATCTATATAACATGAAAGTGCCTTGGATCCCTCATTCTCATCATCACTTTCAAATGATATGTTCAACAAAAGCATATATCCTAAAAAAGAAGAATATTATGTGTGTGTTTACTTGAGTATAAGAGATTTTTGATCCTAGACTTTCCCTTACTTTCATGCATTACATGAGGAAAAGACTAGAAGAAAAAAAAAACATTGAACAAGATATAAGAGAAGTTGGACAGTGACATGAAATAAAAGAACGAAATGTTTTTCCTTTCTTAAAGTCTGCGAAAGGTTCAAATTAAATGTGTGTTGAAACTTTGTCTCTATTCTAAATCGTTGTCTTTTGTAGATGCCAAAGTAGGAGCATCTTATTCTTTGGAAGGGGCCTTCATTTCATTAATTAATGCCTTTTGTTTAAAAAACGTATGACTTGGAATGTATTCGATCCCTTCTGTTCTTCACTTCATATTGAATCACGTTTCTCTTTTGGACACTCAAAACTTTGTTAACATGCTATTTTGATTCCAATGTCTCTGTCATATCGGGAACAGGATTGCATGGAATTACTACAGGTTGCTGTAATGTATTATAATCGTCCGATCTTGAATGTTAGTAATAGATTGCAAGGTCAAGTACTATTTTGTATTTTTTTTTTTTAGTTAGGACCCATAATGACATCGAGTTACCTATTCAAGGACCAAAATGGTTGTTTTTCCGTCCCTTGTGCTAACTCAGTAAGCTGACGTGTGTTCAAAAAAATGTTAGGTCAGTTTTTTTATTGAGTTAACCGTCAAACTTAATAGCAGGGACTAAACTAAACTGATTAATGGAATGGAGATTCAGGAACTATTTAGTAATTTTTCCTCAGTGAAGGGCCAGAATGAGAGCAAGTTGCTTGTTGAGAAATTAAAATGGTTGTTTCCCCTGCTTTTTAATGCGTTAAGAAAAAGTAAGGAAAAATAAATTGAATTGCTAACGTGTGAATATAATTGCTTGAATATGATACTTTTTATTACGTTAAGAAATAATCTCATAAAAACATCAAAATTCAATCAAAAAATAATAAATTTTTTATTTAATATCTAAATGGTCATACAAAATAATTCTTACGATAGTGTTTTTAGATATAAAGTTTTTTTTTTTTTTTGGTACAATAGAGGGCAGATATAAAGTTATTAATAATTGCATTTATTAATATGTTCTATTGTATCTTTTCAATACATAAATGGCTTATTGGACCCCTAAATTTTTTTGTTTATTGAAGCCCCAATTTTGAACGTAGTTTGTAACTATTAAGGGACATTAATACATTATTAGAAGGGTCGGAGCTCGAACTCTAGATCTCTCCACTTCTTCATATTTATAGTGTGTGAGAGTTTAGTTACTAGATTGTTGGAAAAAAATAAACTCACCTTTTTTAACTAGATAATCATGTTAGTGTGTAAATCCATATTAATCAAGAGGTATCAGAACTAGATGGTTCCTCCAATGAGATAAGGTGTAATTTGATAGATACCTGCAAAAATATTAGCGCTTTAATATTGTTCAAGTTAGTAACAACTTAATATGAGTGTCTAGGAATTGGGTGATATGTGTATACCTTAAGAATTGTATATGCTATATGTAGAAGTGAATATGCATGAAGATTGCATAACAACCTTAGCTTCCACTAAGTGAGTGAAATTGAGATATGCGCATTCCTTATACTTTTTGTTTAGAGAATTGTTCATTAATAAAATTTAGCCGATTAAAAAAAAAAATCCACCTTGGGCCGCCGTGAAGCATTATGGGCCTTAGTCTGAAGTAATACACATATTTAGTCTTATCCAATCAATGCTAATCAACCTGCGCTGCCACTTTTTAAATTGTAAGCCAAAATATGCCACAAAGTTCACAGATTCACAGAGAATATTTAAGAAAACTTTATGAGAAATAAGTAAAAATGAATGGCAACATGTCCAATTTAAGAGTTCGCAACATTATTTGAAAAAGAAAATGCCAGGTAGATAAACACATATCTTGAGAAAGATACATGAGAATTAAGAGTTTTTAAAAAGTGATTTAGCTATTTCAATTTTGAGTTTGTTAGAAAAAAAAGGTGTATAAAGTATATAAAAGCACACGATGACTCTTACAAGGTAGGCAAAGAAAAAGGAAATAAAGAAGGGGTAATAATGAAATGATTGGTACTGCGCGCAAATTTTAAAATGCTAATTACCTTGTATGTTTCTTGAATAATTTTTAGGTGGTCATAAAGATTTTATCATTTCTTTTTGTCCACATATAAAACAGAAAAAATGAAGAAAAAAAAATTAAATAATATATAAAAATGGCTCATGTTTCTTACCCAATATGGGGTAACTTATGAAACAAGTTTAGTCCATCCATCATCTTGGCTCCTTTAAATTTGTGACGCACTCTCTTTATTATCATCCTACTTTGAGACAACGGGTGTATGTAATTGTCCTTATGCAACAAGAGCACCTAGACCACACAACATTTTAGTTGAACTCATGGATTCGATTAACCCTTTACAACATATAAATATGAGAAATAATGTTTGCCAATAAAATATTGATGTTAGATAAGATGTCTTTTGTTTTAGGAAACATTGGCTACTGCAACGTGGTTACGGTATGAACCATCCAATCTCAATAAATGGTTGAAAATATTTTAATATATATTTGATTTAAACCGTCTGATATAAAATATAGGGTTAATAGACTTTTACCCACTTGTAAAGTAAGCGAGTTTTGCGTTACCCCCTGTAATTTTTTTTTTTTAGATTACCCCCTGCAAATTTTTTTTTTATTTACCCCCTTTTTGCTGACGTGGCAGGCAAAAAAAACATAATAACCGATTTTAAAAACAACACTTTTCAAATCGGTTGAATAAAATAACCGATTTAAAAAGTGCATCCAAGGTGGTAAATAAAAAAATAAATTTTGTAGGGGGGTAATCTCAAAAAAAAAATTACAGGGGGTAACGCAAAATTCACCTACTTTGCAGGGGGTAAAAACCTATTAACCTTAAAATATATGGCTGAAATTGATTACTGTTTTAAATTGTGTATTTTTTTTTAACCGTAACAAATCTGGATCCTTTGTTTTTGGTGTGTATTTTTTGAAATGTGTAGAAAATATATAAAAGATATAAAGATAGTCATATATATATATGGTATCATATACAATGTCAATATTTTAATATTTGAATAAATATTATTTGTATAAATATACCGTATACAATTGGTGATCGAGACTTCTCATGTGTCTCAAATCAGAATCACACAAATTAAAAGATGATTTAGAGTAAACCGCTAAATTAGTATTTAACTTTATAGGACACTCTGTTGTCTTTAATTTTATGATTATTTTAAAAAGGTTTTTTATTCTATTAATTGACAAATTGGTTCGTACATATATAGATATAGTATTTAATCACTTAATATCAATTAAGTCTTTATACTATACAACTTACTATCAATTTAATCCTTAAATTTATCTCATTATTCTCAATTTAATCTCTAACATATTGTTTGAAGGACTAATCAAAACAATTTAATAGAGCCCAATATCTCTTTTAAAATATTTATAAAGTCATTGACCTATTTGAACATATTTTACAAAGTTGAAGATTGATTTGGTGTTGCACTCGGTAAATTATTCCATTGTTTTCCTTTTTAGTTCTTCTTTGATTTAAGACTTTGCAGCTTTTCTCTTTTTTTTTGCACACAACTTTAAATACTTAATACATGAACATGGTATTGTTCACCGTTTATACGGTTAAAAATATTTTTTGGGGAAAGCTAACATATGCTCTAAAGGCATATGCTCTAAAGGCATATGTTAGTGATTCAAAAATAGAAATATTTTATTGTAATTAGTATATCTAATTTAATTTTTGAACTTTATTTACAAATAAATTATACAATTTATAAGAGAATGTTTCTATTTTTGGATTCTTAAAGGCACATGTTAGCAGGACCCTTTTTTTTAACCTTTTTTTTTATTAAATTTTTTAAAAAAAGTAAAGGAGAATTCGTAATGCAAAAGTTAAGTTGTGTCATCAACCAATTTTATTACATCGTTAACCCCAAGAATGTATGTTGTTTTTTTTTTGAAACGGCAAAAAAGACGAATTTATTAATAAGAATTCAAGCACAAGAAATGCTAGAACCCAAGCAACAAACAAATACAAACAACTGATGCAAAAACAAACACCAGTTCAACACTAACAAGATAAGCACCCATCTCCTTAAGGATCTAAAGCTTCAACCATAATTCAAAGAAATGATCCACCAGTACATCATCATACTCAACACAGTATACCAGATATAATTACAATGTTCTTAAGTTACAACCCACAACTAACAGGTACACCATCCTTCCAATAAAGATGCATCCAGCTTTGTTAAAATAGAGCACCTCTACCGCATAAAGAAAATGCAGGCGATCAATAAACAAGGATAAAGCCATTCTAAGTGTTAGTGCAACCTCCTAAAACATTACTACTTAGGATCTCGCGCCCCGCCACTAGATGCAATTCGAGTTCAAGGACGCAAGCCTACATCCGACTCAAATAACAATGAGCAAGGGCCTTAAGAGATACAACCAAGAGCAATAGAATAAGATAGAAGGCGGGCACAAAGCACTACGCCCCTGATGCACACACCACCTGCATACAAAAGCTGCCAGCAAACTAAAACGGATTAGATCACATTGTCTCAAATAGCAGATGCCTCACACAGTCACAAGGATGGCACCTAAAAACTATCACAATCACACACTCCCAGACATGTCAAAGGATTAGTTCGCCACATGCTTAAATCGTATGAAAATCCTTTCGAGCGAGCTTTGAGAATTCTCCAAGACATAATCCTAATTTCTTCAAACATTTTTTCCCAATCATATCCGGTGTGTTTAAATATCATTCCATTTCTATTTTTCCAAACAAGAGAGATCGTTGTAAACCAGATCACAGAGATCCTATCTCGATTCTTGGTACTGCAAGGGACAATATTTTTTAAAAGAGCTAAATGATTATGTCCCCCTTCCGGAAAAGCCAGCGGAATGCCTAACCAATTTGCTAATTTTCTCCAAATCGACCCTAGCATAGGACAATTAAAGAATAAATGGTCTTCCGTTTCCGGATTCCCACATCCCCCCACACAAAGTGTAGAGGAATTTAGCGAAATTCCTCTTCTAACTAAATTTTCCTTAGTCGGTAACCTCTTGTGAAAAAGTCTCCAAGCTAACATTGACATATTTGACGGAATTAGTTGATTCCACACGTCTCTATACCACTTGCACTCAGGTTCTTCATCCTCCTCCCCTTCTTTTAGAAATTGGTAAGCCTCCTTAACCGAATAATTATCCTCCCTCCACTTCCAACAATCCTCCTCACTCTCTGCCCTCTTCACGCTAAGTGCTAGCCCACTACACACTTCCACCATCTCCTTCTCCCATTCAAATAAGCTTCTCCTCCACTTCCAATTAATCTTTTTAGCTCCATCTTCTTCAACTAACATATCCGCCACTTTCGCCTCCTTATCTAAAGATAAATCAAAAAGTCTCCTAAAGAGATTACAAAGCTTATCGCCATCCACCCAAGGGTCTTTCCAAAAAGAGGTGTTTTTTCCGTCTCCTATCTCTCTCCTAATGTTTTCTTCAAACCACTCTACCCCCCCTCTCCTATGGATTTTCTTAATATAGAACAAATCCTTCCACCATTGCGACCTACACTTATTCCTCTCCTCTAGATTCTCGCCATATTTTTGTTCTAGAACTTTATACCAAAGAGATTCTTTCTCATTTCTAATCCTCCACCACCATTTTCCTAAAAGGGCGGTGTTAAAAACTCTCAGATCCCTAACTCCTAATCCCCCTCTCTCTTTAGACTTACAAATTTTATCCCACTTTACCCAATTTATCTTTTTTGCTTCTTCACTCCCACCCCAAAGAAAATTTCTAAAAAGAGATTCAAGAAGAGAAATTATACCTGATGGCGCTTTGAAGAACGATAGGAAGTAGATCGGCAAGGCAGTCAAGACGGATTTTAACAAGACAAGTCGGCCTCCCATTGAAAGAACCCGGTTCTTCCAAGACAAGAGTCTCTTCCGCAAAGACTTAATCACAGGTTCCCAAGTACGAGTTTTTCTTGGATCAGCACCGATTGGTAAGCCCAAATAGGTAAACGGGAGACTACCTATTTTGCAATTAAGCACAGAAGCAGCATCCTTTAACCAATCATCCTCTACATTAATACCAACCAGCTCACTCTTGTGAAAGTTTACCTTTAAACCTGAGATAAGTTCGAAAAGCTGCAGAATGGCTTTCAAGGTGAATATATTAGCCCAACTCCTTTTTCCGATAACTAAAGTGTCATCAGCGAATTGTAAGTGAGATATAGTAAGTTCTTCATCTCTGCCCACACCATACCCTGAAAAATTCTTTTCCAATACCGCTTTGCTCATCATAATGTTAAATCCTTCTGCAACCATAAGAAAAAGGAATGGGGAAAGTGGATCGCCTTGTCTCAATCCCCTTTCCATTCTAAACTCCTTCGTCGGGCTTCCATTAATTAGAATTGAGATCATAGCTGTGCTTAAACTCACTTTAATCCAGTTTCTCCACTTCAAAGGGAAGTTCATTTTTGTCATGACAAATTCCAAAAAGTCCCAGTCAACCGAGTCGTATGCTTTTTCAAAATCAACCTTAAACAAGACAACCTCTCTGCTCAATCTTTTCGCCTCTTCTATCACTTCATTGGCAATCAGAACACCATCTAGGATTTGTCGCCCTTGGACGAACGCTGTCTGAACACCAGATATAATTTTGTGCATCACCTTCTTCAGTTTGTTTGCTAGTACTTTGGCAAGGATCTTGTAAGCACAACCCACCAAAGATATTGGTCTAAAATCGTTCAACTTCGAAGGGTTATCCTTTTTGGGAATTAGAACCATAAAAGTGCTGTTAATTCCTTTCACAAGCTTTCCTTGTTCATGAAATTCTATCATGAATCTCAAGAGATCACCTTTCAAATCTTCCCAAAAGTCCTTAATGAAGCCTAAGGACACACCATCTGGACCCGGACTCTTTATACTTTCACATTCCCAAACAGCTTGTTTTATTTCTTCTTCCGTGAATTGTTCTACCAACATGTTTGAATCGGCTTCATCAATTTGCTTGAAACTAAAATTCTCCATCTTTCGTCGCTTCAGCCCATTCTTTTGAAATTGAGTTTTAAAGTGGTTGAAAATTTCTTCTTTTATTTCCTTCATGTCTTCAACTAAGGTGCCTTCCTTTTCAATACAGTGAATAGCGTTTGTTCTTCTCCTACTATTAACACAATTATGAAAAAATCTTGTATTTGCATCCCCTTCTTTTATCCAGTGAGCTCGAGCTTTTTGCCATTGTATGCTACAATTCAGGTCAGCAAGTTTGAATAATTCCTCTATCACTTCAGCCCTTTCGTGTACGTCTATCTCATCGATATCCGTTTCCTGGCACTTTAAGTCTAGATAATTCAGCTTCTCTTCTAGCTTATGAATCTTCTCATCTAAGTTGCTGCAATGGTTCTTGTGCCATTCCTTAAGCTCCTTCTTGATTGCCTTGAACTTTTCCTTAATAACATACCCTCCCCATCCTTCAACCTTGATTTCTTTCCACTTTTGTCTAACGAAATCTTGATATCCTTCCACGTCCCGCCAACATTTAAGCATCCTAAAAGGTTTAGGTCCCCAATCCATAACTTTGTTGGTAAGCATGATCGGACAATGGTCGGATAGGGACCTATCCAGACCCCACACTGCACACTCCGGCCATCTAACCATCCAGTCTTCAGAAAAGAGAAATCTATCGATCCTGCTCATTGATCGCCCATTGCTTCTCCACCAAGTAAAATTTTTTCTCGCCATTGGAAGGTCTACAAACCCCCCACTTAGGATGAAGTTGTTAAACACTTCTATTTCTGCACTTCTTGAGTTTCCCTCAGCTCATTTTCTTTCTGATTCATCTCGGATAGAATTGAAGTCTCCCATCAGACAAATTAAACCATCTTTATACTCATTTAAAGCGCACAAAATTTCATCCCAACACTCCACTTTGTATTTAGGATCACATGGTGCATACACATTGACAAAGATAACCTGAACATTTTCCTTCAACCACATCCCAGTAATAATCTGAGCATAATTAAGGCATTTTGACGAATTAAGCTTGAAAGAATTTGACTCCCATATAGTTAGTAACCCTCCAGCTCTTCCATCAGACTCTTTAAACACAAAATCGAATTCATCAGAGCCCCATAAAGAAGCACAAATTATGCGGTCTATCTTCTCCACTTTCGTTTCTTGAATGCAAACTAAGTCAGGTCGATTATGCGAAATTAACTTTCTAACATCCGATTTCTTTGCCTTTCCTCCCAACCCCCTAATGTTATAACTAATCAGCTTCATGATGGGAATAGAAAACCCTTTACACCACTACCTAATTACAGTCCATTGAAAATGGACTCTCCTCCATGAGTACTCTTCATATTGTTCTCTTCAATTTTTTCTCTATCTCTAATTTCTATCCCTTCAAGCTCTTTAACCACACCACCTTCATCATCACTATAACTGACACCTTCCTTTCTGCCATATTCCCAAACTTTACTAGCTACCTCATTTGGTGCATCATGTAGTAGCACCCATTTTCGCCATTCACTAATCTCTTTAGAACAAGTAGAGTCTGTGGATATGTTTACCTGGTTCATGGATTCCGAGGCCAGTGGATTTTCATTGCTTTCTGTTGAATTCTTCGCCTGATTAATTTTCCTCTTTTTCCTCCTAATAGCTTTTGCTCTAGCTAGGTCCTTCATTTTTGGAGTGATTCTTCTTCTCCTTCTTTTCTTCAAATTATCCATATTCTGCTCCTCTGTTTGGTTGGTTGTAGAATTAACCTTTGCTGACAAGACCTGATTCTGCGTCATAGATTTCTCCAAGGTTGAAGACTCGTCTATTTGTTGCTCTTGAGGGTCCGAATTGCACTGTTGAACTCTACCATAATCTTCGATGTCAATCACCTGCTTCTCGACCGGACTTAGAATTGCTGCTCTTTGAATGGAAAATTTCGGATTTGTGAGAATCGGATCGGGGCAGATTGGTAGCCTCTCCTGATTTTCAAAGTTCATCAAGGTTGTAGAATTTGAACTATTGTGTTGTTGAAGTTCGTAAGCTCCGTCCTGTGTTCTAGATTGGGAGGTTGAAGCCTCTGATCTGTTTTGTTCTCTCCAATCGGTGTGATAATTTTGGGTCGGTTTATTTGACCCAAGACCCGGTTTCTCTATACTATGGACCTCCCCGATGGGCTTTTGGGCTGAGCCCTTTACTCTTGGAAATAACACGCCTATATTCACCAAATAAAGAGGATCATTTGTTGAAAAGTGGGTCCCATGTTTGGTAGAGGCTACGTGATATTCTTTTCTTTCTCTATCCCCTACAACTGATTGTGTAGTTGTTTTGGGAGTAGTAGAATTAAAAGATTTTTCTTGAAACTCTCCAACAACGCCGCCTGACACCGAGTTTTTCTCTTCTTCCCAATGTTCATTAAATGCGCAGTATTCTCTCTCCAAATTTTGACTGTTTACCTCCCCTTCTTCTTCTTCCTCCACACACTGGTTGTTCCACCTTTGGCTAGTGGATTCTTCATCTTCAGATTGAAGTAACTTTTGATTTCCTGCTGCTCTGTTTGGGCAAAAACTCACCTCTTCCAGCATTCTAACTACGAACACATCCTCATCTATCTTGACTTTCTCCAATTGATTGATGAATGACAACGCCGAGGTTCTAATTAACACTCGGGCATAATCAAATCTCCTCTTATTAATTGTATCGTCATCCATGACTATCACTTCACCTGTTAGCTCTAACATTTTCTTGAAGAAATTCTCCCTCCAAGCATGTACAGGAACTCCGTATAGTCTAATCCAGATAGCTCTATCTGAAGAAACTTCCTTAGGGCTCCACTCTTTAATCTTGACAAACCAGTGATTAAAAAACTCCTCAGCATCTTTGATTAATTCCGACAGATCTTCATCTTCTACCGGTTGAAGAAACACCTTTCTACCTCCCATGGGAATGATCTTCACCGTCGTTATACCGATGTCCAAGATTTTTTGCTGAAGTAAGGGAACCTCATCAACATGTTTTACCAATCCGATTAGACCCTTTCTTGCCCATGCTCTATCTTCTTCATTTGTCTCAAATGATAAACCTCTCCATTCTCTTTTTGCTTCATGCGTTTTCTGTGAGTTGTTTGTAGTCGAATTTCGTTGTCCTTCACCATTTTTAGATGTTTGTCTACCTGCAGCATCAGCATAACTCAGGTTTCCTGTTTTGGTTCTATCCCATCCATTATATTTTGACTTCTCTGATGGTGATTCATTCTGTTTCCTAGTTTTCTTTACTGACTCCTTGTTTCTTCCATCCATTGTAGGTCTGTTTCCTCCATGCTCCTTATGGCCCCCTTCTTCCTTAGCAAAGCGTGCTACATTTGCCCATAACTTATAAGTACCATACTAAATCTCCTTCAGCTTTTCCTCTACGGCTTTTGTCTCTGTGATTCCTTTGAACCTTACAAAACCAAAGAATTTCCCATACTTGTTCTTCTTGCCTGGAATGAAGATATCCACCACTTCTATCCTTGTGAATCTGTTTTTGAGTTCTTGCAAAGTGACCTCATCTGGGAAGTTTGTGAAGTAGAAGGAAGTGACTTGTCTTTTCCCGTCTATCCTACCCTTACCGTACCTGTCTCCTTGCGTCTTCTTGGTGCCACCACAGTCCATTCCTCTTCGTTGAACTCTTTCCCGTTGCTGCTCTCGCCGTTGTTGGTCTCTCTCTCGGTTGCTCTCATGTTTGTTTTTTCTCAAGATGAATCTTCCATGTGATGAATACTTCACTTTTAGGTTAACAATAATGTATGTTGTTAAAAGAAAGAAAGGTAGGTTTAAGGAGACGAAGTTGTGGTGCTTAAGGAAAATCTTCCAACACCTCACAAGAATGAGAAAGTAGTTCCAAAGAAGAGAGAAGAAAAATGGATTCTCCTTCCACCATGAAAAATAACATGCAAAAAGTCGAGCCAACGACTTTAAACAAGTGCGCTTAGCTTTAGGTTTCCTCTCCTTTCTTGGTCTTCTCTTCTCCTTTTCTCTAAGAACTCTCTTCTTCCTCTTTCTTTCTTCCTCCACCCAAAACTTAAATTATGACTTTCTCTCTCTTACTTAACCTCTTAAACCTAGGGCTCTCTACAAAATTCATAACTACAACCCCTATTCTCACTTAAGGCTAATTCTCACAATCTCCCACCAAGGCCCATTAACCTTACAACCCAAATTCACTTAATTTTAATACTTACTCCTTACTAATTTAAGCCTTTAATTATACTTATATTTAAATCAAATAATAATTCACATCCAAACAAACACTTAATTAATTATTAAATAAATAAAATAAACGAGTCGTTACATATTGCAACAATTGTGAAGGAGTTAGACCTTCCAACATTAAACAGAACAACACTGTTTGAAAAAGATATAAACTTTGAGTACTAAACATAGACACAAAATCTTTTTGTGGAGGATCCTTAACAAATATGTCCTGAGGCAAGTGAACTTAGTAAAAGAGGCATTAAGTGCCAAGTTTTGTGCTCTAAGTGTTTTCAGAAGGAAGAATCCATTGACTGATTAATTTGGGTCTAAACTTGGAATTGTTTTCCTCGGGGACCACAAAAGTTTTGTTGACCGGTTGATTCACAACATTATTAAGTTCAAAGATGACGACATAGCCTACATTACCTCCATATCTTATGGACATTACCTCCAAATTGACATCGATAAAAGTACGAATAATGACAAAGCAAATAAGTGCTTACAAGAATTTCATCAAGCAAACAAGGAGCCATCTTCTAACAACATAAAAGGTAACCATTGATGAAGTATCAAAGTAAGTATAAAAATTATCGATTCCGCAGGGATTGTTCCGAATCAGACGAAAATAATTGAAATCACACGATAGTAAAATTGCATTAATTAAAAGGGGGGGTTTGTTTGGGATTCAGGTTTTAAGAAAATAACGGCAAGAAAATAGGATTTAACTCAGAAAGAGAAGGCGATTGGATCCTTTTGGTTCATCTAATTATTATTATCTTGGTAGTTCATGTATGTTAACAAATTACAAATTTAGTTTCACGATTCGATTAAAAATAGTAATTATGCTCAATCTCTTGATAACATAATCCTCTCACTTGATCACAACTCCCTAATCTCTTAGGTGATTTATGATCAATTGAGGTTTTGGCACTTTAATCTTTGAATTCTCAATTAACAATTCGAAATCTCTTAAGTAACGGTTAATTGAATAATTATTCCTAGATCGATAAATTTATTCCTACTCTCATAGTCAAACAAACAATTGGGTTCATCACATAAGTGCTCAATTTATGTAAAGCATTAAACACAAGGAATAATTAACTGAAACTAACTTCGTAATTCATTAAAATATCATATGAAACTACATGATTCAAGAGTAATAACAATTATAATCCCCATTGGATCCAATCAATGGAATTTAGCTACTCATAATTAAATTAAGAACATAAATTAGAGTAAAAGAATTCATTACAAGTTTGGTTTTGATGTGTTTCCACACTAGAAACCTTGCTTGAACACCTCTGGATTCACTGTCAAAAGTTGCCTTTTTCGCCGTAAAATTCTGTCCCCTAATTCTGAATGAAAATCTCAATTTATAGAATTAGGTTACGCTCCTGCGACCCAGCGCAGGCTTATCTCGCGCCCGGGCGCAGCAAGTCAGAATGTTAGGTTTTTCGTCCAGTATTCGCGCCCCGGCGCAGTTTTAGAAGAGTCAAATCCATTTTTTGTCTTCATGAAAGTTGTAGCTCTTGATCTTAGCTTTCATTTGCCACAAGTCCCGTGTCATTCCGAGTTACGGAACTCCAGATATGGTCAAAATACCGGACATACGTCATGATGCAAATTGTGCTGATTTTTCTTCTTTTTCTTGTGCTTCAAGCCAACTTGTAACGATGCTATTTTCTCTTTATTTCATTGCGGAAAACATTATAAAGCTACCTCAAATGCCTTGAATTACGGTTAGGAACATCGTAATGACGTGAAGTCATCAACCATCCTTGAGCTACCGATAACCTACAACACGGAAGAATTAACACACTATGCAACACCACTCTAGAGGCGATGGGTGTATATAACTTCGTTCACTTAGCTATTGATTGCTACTTCATGGCTATCACGTTTGCAAGTGATTGTCTCAATTCTATTCTTCGTTGAAACAACCAAGGTAATTGAATTATGAACTATCTAGGAAACGTAATATGGAGAATCAATTGTAAGAAGAATTGTTTTATGGTTTTTGATTTTGTTCACATTGGACACAATGTCAATAAGGTTGCGTACGCTTTGGCACAAAAGACCTACAGTGAACCAAATCGTTTTTGCTAGATGAAGCCCACACACTCGTTATACCTTTTTTTATCATGGACTTAGTCCACTAATAATATTCAATTTACTTTAAAAAATAAACCATGGCCTCTTTCTCCTAACCACATTTTGTCATCGCTATTGTTAACATATTGTAGATGTATTTATCTGCATCAACGATCCAAGAAGGGGCAAACATGGGTCATGGCTCACCCGCAATAAATTAGAACATGCATGGGTACCGAATTAGTCTGCCCAAGTCCACAACACCTCCTTTTAAATCAAATACGAACTAAAAACACCACTAGCAAAAAGACAAATCGTACCCACGAATAACCAATCAAAACCTCACAGATTTTACAATCCAATACAAATCCCAAAGTCACTAGACACGGAAATTTAATATTAAATTGTTGTAACAATTTAATATTTAGTTTTTTTTTTCAAAATAAATACTCTATATTTTAAATGAGTGACTAAAATTTAAATGTAATAAAAAAAATGTCTATATCAAAGTAACTATCACATTTAAATTTTAGTTACTATTCCGGTGAATCTGGTCCTAGGGTAGAGATTCTCTCTCATATAAAGTGGGTGTATTGGAATCCCCATCCAATAATTTAACGTTATCCATGTTGAAATAGAAGGCTTGAACCTCACTTTATTTTCCAAATAAAAGAAAGAAAAAAAATAGATGAGAAAACTCAGCCAACCTAAGTTGTGTTTTTTTTTTTTAACAATGAAATTTATTAAGACTCTACTTAGCATAAGACATGCACAGCAGGCCAAGAGAAGTACAACAAAGTATCAGGTTACAAAACAAAGCCGCCATGGGCAATAACAATACACCCAAGCAGCAGGAAAAAAAAACAACAGCAGAATCGCAAATCAGGGGCGCTAGAAAAACACAAAAACACAACAAACAGCCACACAACAGTCCCGAAAAAACAGAGCAGCAAACCAAATTAACACATCATGCAATCGACCGAGTTCCACACCCATTCGTACAACAAGCACGATCCCTTAGCAGTGTTATGCAGAAACCAACCCCACGCCTGCCGCTGCACCAAGTCCACCACCTCCGGCCTATCCACCACACCATTATTAAATACACAATTATTCCTCGTTTTCCAAATTGCCCAAATAAAGGCGAGCCAAACTATCGAAAAACACTTCCTCCATTGCTTATTCGACCAACACCCCACGAACACCACGTACGACATCGGCAAATAGGGAGGGAGCACCAAAACCACCCCCAGCCAATTACAAATACTATACTAAATAGCAGCCATGATTCTACAATGCAAAAACAAATGACTAACCGTTTCCGGGCCTTCCTGACAAAACGGAGAGCTTGAGCCTTCCACTCCCACAACCCCTCTTCGCTGGAGATTGTCCCTTGTAGGTACTTTGTCTAGTAACATTTGCCAAGCGAATGCACTAACCTTCGATGGTACACCACACTTCCAAATAAATTTGAATGTAAAAGACAACAATGAAGATATCGGAGTATGCGTGTTCAAAAGATGATCAAGATACAAATATGTCGCTTTGACCGAGAAGCTCCCCTCTAAACCCGGGTTCTAAACCCATCTATCGTCCTCCAATGAAATTGAAACCCCGGTTAATATATTCAATAAGTCATTAAAAATCACTTCTTCCCAAACAAAGAAATTCCGCCGCCACAACAACTCCCATCTCCACACACCACCATCCCACCTTCCCATCATACTCACCAAACCCTCCTTTTGGGATGAGATACTAAAAAGCCGGGGAAATCTTGATTGAAGACTTTGATTCCCCAACCACACATCCTTCCAAAATTTTGTAGTACCGCCGTTACCCACCTTTTTACACGCCGCTTGTGCAAACCACCCACTACTCCCATCCACCCGACAAATATCACGCCACCACCCCGATCCGCATATCCGGTAATCCTCCGCCACCAAACTAACATTACCAAAAACACTAACTCCATATTTCGCCGCAACCACCTTCTTCCACAAGTCATCATCCTCCGTTAATAACTTTCACCTCCACTTCGAGAGAAGGCTACAATTCATTAAGCGTAGATCTTTAATACCCAAACCACCCTCCTTTTTGTGTTTACAAATCTCCGCCCATTTAACCCAACACATGCGATTCCTCGAAGAGAGGCCACCCCAAAAAAAATTTCGTTGGATTTTAACGACCTCTCGCCACACCTTAACCGGCATCTTGATGTAAGAAAGAAAAAATAAAGGTAAGGCGTTCAAAACGGCATTGATTAGCACTATCCGGCCGCCGAGACTAATATACTTATTGCCCCACGAGCCAAGTCTCCGTTTAATTGCCTCCAACATTGGAGTCCAAGTCGAATAACGATGCGGGTTTGCCCCCACCGGAAGACCCAAGTACTTAAAAGGAGCATGGCCTATCCGGCAATTCAAGAAATCGGACGCCATCTCAAGGAAGTCACCCGCCACATTCACACCCACAATACAACTCTTCCAAAAATTCACCTTCAAGCCGGACACCATTTCAAACCCTCTAAGTATTGCTTTCATTGCCCACAGATTATCCACCGAAGCCTCCCCTATGAGTAAAGTATCATCCGCATATTGAAGGATAGATACCGGAAAGCCCTCCCTTCCAACTAGAAATGGTTGAAATCTACCCCGATTCACCGCCATTCTCATAAGAGCTCCCAACCCCTCCGCCACGATGAGAAAAAGAAGCAGAGCAAGCGGATCACCTTGCTTCAACCCCCTCTTAATGTCAATAACCTCCATAGCACTACCATTAACCAAAACCGACATACTACCGGAACAAATGCAAGCTTTCATCCACGCACGCCACTTCTCCCCAAAACCAAACCTCCGAAGCATATAGTCAAGAAATCCTCAATCCACCGAGTCGTACGCCTTCTCGAAATCCACCTTAAGAATTACACACTCTTTCCCGGATTTTTTTGCAAAGTCGATGACTTCATTTACCACTACCACCCCATCTACAAGTTGCCTACCTTTGATGAACGCCGATTGAGTGTTAGGGATTAATTCACCAATCACCTTAGCAAGGCGTGCCGCCAACACCTTCGCTATCAACTTGTAAAGACACCCGAGAAGAGAAATTGGCCGGAAATCACCAAGTGCTTGTGGGGAAGCCACTTTAGGTATAAGGGCAAGAAAATATGAACAAATGCTTTTTGGGAGACACGCATTTCCATAAAATTGATCAAACATAATTCAGACATCAACTTTTAATAGCTCCCAAAACTCC
The DNA here is from genome assembly GCA_030408175.1 of Trifolium repens. Lineage (NCBI taxonomy): Eukaryota > Viridiplantae > Streptophyta > Magnoliopsida > Fabales > Fabaceae > Trifolium > Trifolium repens. The sequence goes on from CP125837.1 coordinate 19,100,629, forward strand.
TTTATGAAGGCAAAATTGAACCCGTCCGGCCCCGGACTCTTAGAACCATCACAACCTCCGTAATTTCCTCTAAAGAAAACATCGCCGTCAAGCTCTCCACCTTATCACTCGCTAGTTGTGGGAAATTAATGCCATCAAGAGTAGGACGTCGCCAATCAATATTATCAAAGTGATCCTTGAAAAAAGAAACCACCTCACCCCTCACAAGGGTCGGGCCTTCAACCCACCCCCTAGGCGTCCTCAAAGCCTTCAACAAATTCCGTCTCATGCGCACTTTAATAGAATTATGACAAAAACGGGAATTAGAATCGCCCTCCTTCAACCATTTAGTATGAGATAGTTGAAAAGTTAGGGCCTCCATATTTTTAAGTAATCTCCACAACTCCTCAAACATCTTCTTTCTAGCCTCCACTTCCCTATCCTCCAAACCCCCGGCCTCGCTTTTAAGGTCTAGCTCCAAAATACCTTTAATTAATTCCAACTTTTTATTTTCGGCAACACCAAAGGTATCGGCATTCCACACTTTGATCGCCCCTTTAATGCTTTTAAGTCTTTCTTTAAGCACATGTCCCATCCACCCATCCGCATCACAAGCCAACCACGCATTTTTTACCACCTCTTTACACTCGTTATGTTGGAGCCAAAAGTTGTTAAACCGGAAAGGTTTTGGCCCCCAATCCTCGAAACTATAGCGGAGCACAAGGGGACAATGGTCCGCTACATCCTTTTCCAATACCATCACCATGGGGTCACCCCACAAATCAAACCAAGATGTTGAAAGAAGGATTCTATCCAATCTACTCATCGATACCCCATTCGGGTGAAACCAAGTGTAGCTTCGACCAATCAAGGGTAAATCAACCAATTCCATGTCATCAATAAAGCCATTAAAATTCCGCATCTCCATACTATTGTCGCCCAGAGAAAGAGCTCTCACTCCCCTTCTCTCCGAAGCTACTCTAACCGAGTTAAAATCACCTAAAACACACCAAGGCCCATCACCAAAGCCCCGCTTGGACATAAGAATGTTACCCCATAATCTCCTCTTCTCCCGGTTACAACATTTAGCATACACATTAACTATGAAGCACTTTCTACTTTCGCCCAATATATCAAGACAAACCCCCACAAATCCATCCCCCATAAAAGTAAAAACAAGAGACGCTTTTACCTTATTCCAAATGGAGAGAATGCCGCCACTATTGCCCAAAGCCGGAAGATAGTCCAACCACAATCGCAATTACCCCACAGACCAGTGACAAAATAATCCGGAATAGCTTCCATTTTAGTTTCTTGTAATGCCAAAAAATCAACATTATTCACCCTCACCATATCACGAATTTTCTGCCGCTTCACCCTACTCCCCAAACCTCTAGCGTTGAAAGAGCACACAATCATTCATAACTATTATCGTGCACCCAATCTAACTTCAATTGTCTATCCCTTTGTTCTAGTCTCATACATCTCTCCACATCCTCTTCACCTTGGCCTTTGAAATTAACCCCCAGGTCCTCTTGTATATCAATGACATGCTGAGCATCACCCCTTGCTTTATCCACCATCCATCCAGATGTAGTAACCCCGTTGCTAACCATTGGATCATCAAGAAAATCCACCAAACCAGAATTACCACTGCCCACACCTCCCCGTCCAGAAACCGGCACCACCGATCCACACACCGAGTCGACAATACCACCAGGAAACGGCAGCACCACCTCCAGCCCAATCCCTTCCACCACACGCACCTGATTCCTCTGACCCCCTTCACCATCTGCATCAGAGGAGTCAATAGGATCTGATTCATTTGAGCTGGAATTTTGTTCCTTACGCAAACCACGGGGGCCAATCTTTCTTCTCGGCTTAGTTCCACCCTTGATGAGCTTATGAAATCTGTCTTGTTTACTACCAGGATGATAGGGATGAAAGAAGTTAGATTTTTTGACAACTTTCTTGAATCTCCCACCCTTGGTACCTTCAGGGAGTGAAGAGGAGTTCGCATGAACAAGTAAGCAACCCGCCCCACTAGTAACCGGACCCACACTAGGACACTCTGCTGGGCCTGATAACCAATTGTCCCTTAAGCCCAAATCTGCAACATCAGGAAATGTACTAACCGCACCCTTCACCGAGCTTCTCAAGGAGAGATCACCATTTTTAGTTCTAAGGAAATTGGGCTGCAAAATCTGAGGCCCATTACTGCTGGCCTGGAAGCAGGAGCTGGACCCCACCTTTTTACCTCTACTCCCTTCAACCGCGCGTGGGCTAACCTCCATATTTCCCTCTGTACACCCGTGCTCCCCCAATGCTGACACGTCAAGCTCCTTACCTCCTGTAACACCAGGCAAAACCACCAGGGTCCTACACATATTCAAATTCTCATCCTCTTTGTCATATTCCCCCACGTTGACTCTAGGTGACACACCCACCAAGGAATTTCCCAAAAGAATGGGATCACCATCTGACAGCATCCTCCCCTGATCTTCCACCAACCTTAAATTCGTCAACACTCCCTTTCCACCCTCTTGCACAGCAGAGTCTAGCACACCTTGCCTACTCTCTAACCAATCACTATCACCCCCTTCCTCCGATCTACCTTCCACCAGCGCCACCACCGAACCTCCATCTCCAGAGCCATTACACGACTGAGCCTCCAAACCTCTACCGCCTTCCGGACAACACGACTTCTCCTCCTCCCTCGTTCCCCCAGGGAACTCTACCACACGGATATTAAATTTTACCCCCAAAACCAGCATTGATAGAGAAGTATCAATCAACTTAGAAGAATCAGTAACAATACTAATCTTAGCCACATCTCCTCTATTCATCTCCTTTGTAGGTTTATCAGTTTGGATAAAAGTTCCAAACTTATAGCCAATAGTTCTGAAAAGGGCTTCACCCCAAGCATGTAATGGAACTCCATAGCAAAGCAACCAGGTCACTCTATGATTAGAAACACAGGAAGGTGACCATGGTTCAAATTTCTCAAAACAGTTACACCACCACCCCACCGACTCCACAACCTCCTGTACCTCCCCTTCCAACGAGCTTGAGATTGTTAAAGTGCTTTAGCAAGTATTTTGTTTATATCGTATCCACAGGGACTAGTGTGAAATTAAGAACCATTCAACAAATAACATCATTTTAAGTTTAAGTTGGAAGTTGTTTTGTTGTAAAAAGACTTGTAAACATAAAATTGCGCTAAAAGATGATATAAGATTCAAAGAGAAAAGGTTATCGGGATTAAACTTCACTCATTCATTCGTATGTACGCTTCTAAATTTGTCACATATATTTTAGCTATTTATCACTATTATCACGTATTGCTCACGTACGTTTCTGTGTCCAGATAACGACGAGGTTCACGTTGTACCTATCAATCCTCGATGTCTCGAGTGATTAATCAATACAACGGTTATATTGTATTATTTAAACTTCCGATGTCTCGGATAATTTCAACAACACAATATCATTAAGTTCCAATACACAAAGTGAATATTAATCCTAAATCTATGTCTAGAATTTAGGGTTTTAATAAGTGTTCATCTTAGTTCCTTGATTCAAATATTATATGTCTATAAATTCCAATCAAAAGATAAAGCATGAAGATTAAAGATGACACTAGCATGAAGATTAATAAGTGTTCATCTTAGTTTCTTAGTTCTATTACAAGTGATGTTTTTTTTTTTTTTTTTTTAATCCCAACAACAATGGATTTAGTTACACATGGTGAAAATAAGCTTACAAAGGGTAAGAGAAGAAAAGATGAGGAACATAACACTTGATGTCTCAAGCTTTTGTTGATCCACCTTCACCTTATCCTTAGATTTATGATTTCTAAGCTTTCTCTCTGTTTCTTAGTTCTATTACCAGTGATTTTTCTGAGACAAATGACAGCAAACTCTATATATAGTGTTTCTAAAAATTAGAACTCGCCGGGCGAGTTCAAGCACGCCATGGCGAGTTCACCTTTCTTCATCAGAAGGTTTTGCCACGTCATAAATGAACTTTTAAACCGCCTTCATGCGCTCTGGCGAGTTCCTGCTCGCTCTGGCGAGTTGTTACTCGCCCTGGCGTGTTTGACTTTTTTCATTTTGATGCTCTCTGCCTCTACTCGCCCTGCACTCGCTCTGGCGTGTTGGCATTGCTCGCCCTGGCGAGTTCTACGCGCTCTGGCGAGTTAACTTGGCTTTTTCTTCATTTTTTTCATTTCCTGCATCAATAGTTGAGATTTAGAAAAGCATAACAAAATATAACTTAAAACAAATATATACACTAAAATGGGGAAAACTTAATGAATACCTTACAAAATAAGTTAATAAGTGCTTGATATATATATATGAATTTTAGCTATTTTTGGGCACTTATCAACTCTCCCCAACTTAGGACTTTGTTTGTCCTCAAACCAAAGTAGAATCAAAATATGGACAAGTTCACTATTAGGTTTTCAAGAGCAAGTTTGTAATCAATCAAGTTTAAAACATTTTTCTTTGGCATGAGTAAAGCATTTGCAAATCATGAGCAACCTTCAAAATATACAAAGAAATAAAGCATGATCATGAAGAGATTGCTATGCCTAAGTAAAATTCTCATCATTCTTAACAAACAATCAAATTCACGTGTTATCACAAATTCCTTACAATTGTATCACTCAAGGGTAAGTGTTTCACTCAATCCAAACAATGTGCATGCAACAATTCAATTCAAGCATTCATCCAAGCAATATCATAAAATATGCCATCAATTGTGAATCACTAAGGACTTTATTAAGCTTGTAATGGGGCTTGGCTACAAGAAATCATTGTTTTTCTTTTGGATTCAAAGAGCCTTAAGGATAAGAGAGCATACTTCTTTTTCATTTGCATCAATCATTCACCCTCTTTCACTTTCCCCTTTTGAGACATGGTGAGATTTTTCTTTTGACACTTCTTCTATTTTTTTTTTCATTTTCACATTTTTCAATACATGATTTTCTCTTTTTCTTTTCTTTTCATAGTGTCAATTTTTCTTTTTCACTTACACTCACCATTTCAACCACTTTTCAAAATCACTTTCAAACTTTTTCTTTCTTTTAACCTACTTCTCCCCAACTTTGAATTTTTCACAACCCTTATTTGAATTACAATTGCTCTCCTATCCTTAGACTAGGGTAGAGTAGTTGTTTTTCTTTCTTTGATGGTTAAGGGTGTATAAAACAAACAAATTTTTCTTTTAGGCTCAAATGGGGACACAAAGGATCACACACTCACAATGTAGGTTAATTTGGCTCAAGTAGTTGTACTCAACTAGAAACATGGCCTTGATCATATTCACAACATCAAACACATCCATGATAGCAAGATTAAACTAAAATCAAATGAGCATACACAATTGCCGGTTCTCAAATATTTATGTAAACAATGGAAAGCTTCACACAATCTCACCCGGCTAGGTTGGATAACACATGTCAAATCATGTTTCACAAGAATAGTGAGAATCATCTTAGGACAAACAACGCAATTCAAAAGCATGTTGAATTCCTAAGCATATTTCAAAGATTGTTCATAATTTGACAAAGCTTCACAAATTGAATCATGCTAAGTCATTGATTTGTCACAAACCTGTCTTGAGAAAGCATCTGCTTGTCTTCAAAAATTTGATTCACATATTTCACAAAAAATTTTACTACTAATCAACTTACTTAACATAGAATAAACCAAAATATAAAATATAGCAAAAAAAATTAACATTGACATTACTAAAACATCATTGTTGTTCAACATCACATAACACTAAATAAAACACAAGTCATAAGCCAATTAACATGTTCAAACCAAAATACACAGAAGTAAATAAACAAACTAGCAATTAAGTTTGACTGAAAGCTCTTAAAATATCACTCATTTAGGTAAGCTTTCAAGTCTTTGTCTTTTCTCTTTATTCATCATCTTGATCCATCTCCTCCTCCTCTCCACTTGCATTGGCACTGAACACCTCATCATCATTTTCACCATCTCCTTCTCCCTCTCCTTGGTCAGCATCATCACCCTCTTGGCCATCACCATGTGCACTACCCCCTCCATAATAAAAAGGCCTGACCCCAGGCCAAGCAACATGCGTCTGATACGCCTCTGGAGACATGACCTGCAAAGCGGCATCATCAGGCATTCTGGAATGCATTTGCATCCGGTACATTGAGTTCTGGAGGGCAGACATTGCCCGATAACTTGCATCGTTTTGATCCCAAGTATATGAGTAGCATGCTTGAAGCCTAGGATCAAAGTTGGAAAAATCCAATGGTTGTGAAGCTTGTGGTGCACGTGGCGCACGTGAGGATGAAGGTCTTGATGTTTGTGGCCTCTGTTTTGTTTTCTTGTCCATGTTGCGAGCAATAAAAGCATCATCAATGGGGTTAGCTATGGTCTCATGTACTTGAGGTGGGATAGGGATGCGGATACTTGAAACCAAACCCATGATTAAACCCGGTAGACCTAGAGGACATGAAGGTGTGAATTTGCCGCTAAGGGCTATGTGCCTAAGTTCAGTGGCAATGATGCGTGCCACATCTACTTTGGTGCCGTCTAGGATGGAACAGATGAGAGGTGTAACTTCAAAGGTGGTGGAAGAGGTGTGACTTTTGGGTCGGATATTATGGACAATAAGCTTAAGGATTACTTGAGCGGGAGTTGTCATGTCTCCCTTCAAAGCTCGGTATGGCCTTCCCGCGGCACTCACATCATATGTTCGTCCTTCCTTCAAAATGGTTCTTTGAATGAGAACATGATCCCAATTTCCTTGAGCTTGTTTTCTGTGGAAGGTACATAAATCATCAGGGTGTCTTATAGGGAACGGGTTTCCAAGGTAGGTGTTGATGGCCTCTCGATCAAATGAGAATTGTCGACCCCTAACAAATGTGGTGTAGTCAAAATGTTTCTCACTAGGATCACCATCTTCGTCCACCGGAAAGGCGTTGGCAAAGAATTCTTTGACAATATCCGAGTTGATTTGAGTGTAAGGTGTGAGTAACCGACCCCATTTCCTCTTGTCAAAGATATCCAAAATGCCTTTGTACTCTCCCATCGGAGAGATCTTAAACTCTTTCTCATGCCACAACTTGCGGGGAGACAGCTCCTTAAATCTCTCAAAATGTGCTGCACTACGGAATCTATTTCCATCAAATTGTGCTGGGCGTGTTGGTCTTCGAGGTTGTGAGGATTCAACACCCTTTCTTTTGGAACCTTGAGTTTGTTTTGGTTTCGGTGCCATTCCTACAAAATAATCAGAAAAATCCAAGCAAACTCTACAATTATGAGTGTAAGCATTTAAGAATAAACACCAATGAAACAAATTGAGAGGTGAAAATTTAAATTTTTCTGGTTCTGTCACAACTCGCCCTGGCGAGTTGCAACACGCTGCAGCGAGTGTCTCAGTAAAAATGTTTTGACAGTTGCAACTCGCCCTGGCGCACAACTACATGCTGCAGCGGGTTACTCAGAATCACAACTTTCATAATTGATGCAACATGCTCAAATTCAACAATAATGACTTAGAATTGATGTAACATCATAACTTGGCTAAGAGAAATCACAAGACCCATATTTATTTATTTACATCATGGGTTGATTTTCAAAAAGGGTGATTTTTCTTATCAAATCAAAACACAAATTATGATTTCATATCAAATCCAACATTCAAAACAAACATGTGCAAGATTTATGTTCACTTGTCTAAACTTTCAATCCTAACTCTTTACTTAACAATTTCAAACCCTAAATTAACAAAGTTAAGAACAATAATACAAGAAAAAAGAATCAAACCTGTTGAATTGATGTTGAAAAATGCAAAGATGAATGCAAAGATGAGTTTGATCTTCAATGGAGTGAAAAATGGCTTAGGGTTTGTTGTTTGTGGTGAAAAGAGATGAAAAGTGATGTTTGTGAAAAGAAAAGGGTAAAAAACGCGTGGAGAGAGAGTGGGTAGGTGAGGAGTAATTAAAATTTTTGAAAAAGAAACTGCCAGATTCGCACAACTCGCTCTGGCGCACACCAACTCGCTCTGGCGAGTGCTTTGGTTTTCAACACAGGTCAAAGGCCTGTAATACTCGCCCTGGCGTGTAACTACTCGCCCGGCGAGTTTGACAATGCAGAAATTTTTCAATTTTTGAATTCTGTTTTGGACTTTTTGATGATGCATTTTGGCTTAAAGACTTAGACTACTAAAAAAACATTAAAAATACTTACAAAATTGGGTTGCCTCCCAACAAGCGCTTGTTTTACGTCATTAGCTCGACGCCTTTTCTTTGATTCAAGGATCGGAGAGTGGAATTTTAGTAGTGAATCTGTCAAATTCACCACCAAAATAGAGCTTTAGCCTCTGGCCATTCACAGTCCACCTGTCCTTTGTCATAGGGTCTTCCAATTCAATTGCACCATAAGGCTTGACCTCTTTGATTATAAATGGACCGGACCACTTAGACTTTAACTTACCGGGAAATAATTTCAACCTTGAATTGAACAATAGAACTTGCTGTCCCGGCTTGAAATCTTTGACTCGGATCCTTTTATCATGATAGTTTTTGACTTTCTCCTTGTATAATTTGGAAGATTCGTAAGCTTGAGCTCTCATTTCTTCCAATTCATGCAATTGTAACTTCCTTTCTTCTCCCGATAAAGATGGATCAAAGTTAAGAAATTTCAAAGCCCAATAAGCTTTGTGCTCCAACTCTACCGGAAGATGACATGACTTACCATACACCATTTGAAAAGGTGTGAGACCTGTTGGTGCTTTGAAAGCCGTCCGATACGCCCACAATGCTTCATCAAGCTTTAATGACCAATCCTTCCTTGAAGTAGAAACTGTTTTCTCAAGGATCTTTTTAATTTCTCGATTTGACACCTCGGCTTGGCCATTTGTTTGGGGGTGATATGGTGAAGCTACTTTGTGCCTAACTCCATAATGTTCAAGTGCTTTTGCTAGTTGAGAGTTGCAAAAATGTGATCCTCCATCACTTATCAACACCCTTGGTGTTCCGAAACGAGCAAAAATATTCTTCTTAAGGAATTTGATCACTGTTTTACCATCGGCTTTTGGTGATGCAATGGCTTCTACCCACTTTGACACGTAATCCACCGCCACAAGAATGTATTCATTGGAAAGTGATGAAGGGAATGGTCCAACAAAATCAATGCCCCAACAATCAAACACTTCCACTACAAGAATGTTTTGCAAAGGCATCTCATTTCGCTTTGATATTCCTCCGGTCTTTTGGCAATTATCACATTTCTGAGCATGTTCATAAGCGTCTTTGAACAAAGTTGGCCAGAAAAATCCAGATTGTAACACTTTGGCCGCAGTTCGCTCTCCGTTATAATGACCACCATATGGCGAGTTGTGACAATGCCATAATATACTTATGGCTTCTTCCCTGGTTACACACCTCCTCAACAAGTTGTCTGCTCCAATTTTGAACAGGTAAGGATCATCCCAGACATACTGATTAGCTTCACGGAGAAACTTCTTTCTCTGGTGCCAGTTGAAATCATCCGGTATTAATCCAGATGCTTTGTAATTGGCCATGTCAGCAAACCACGGCCTTTCTTGCATCATGAGTAGTTTCTCATCAGGGAATTCTTCAAGCACTTCATGTTCCCTTTTAGTCACCTCATTATTTACCAATCTTGACAAGTGGTCAGCTACCAAGTTTTCTGTTCCTTTCTTGTCTTTGATTTCAAGATCAAACTCTTGTAACAAGAGCATCCACCTTATGAGTCTAGGCTTGGAATCGGATTTGGTGATCAAGTACTTGATAGCTGCATGGTCAGTATAAACAACAATCTTTGAACCGATCAAGTAAGAACGAAATTTTTCAAGTGCATATACGATTGCGAGCAATTCTTTTTCTGTTGTTGCATAATTGATTTGAGCATCATTTAACACTTTGCTTGCATAATGTATAGCATGAAAAATTTTGTTCTTTCTTTGTCCAAGAACTGCACCAACCGCATAATCACTAGCGTCACACATTAATTCAAATTCAAGTGTCCAATCCGGTGCTATGATTATGGGTGCAGTTACCAATTGTTTTTTCAATTCTTCAAAAGCAAGTAAACAGGCATTATCAAAATTAAAAGACTTATCTTTGTTAAACAGGTTGCTTAACGGTTTTGCAATTTTGGAGAAGTCTTTGATGAATCGCCTGTAGAATCCAGCATGACCAAGGAAACTTCTGATGCCTTTGACATTTACTGGAGGTGGCAGCTTTTCAATAACATCCACCTTTGCTTTGTCAACTTCAATACCTCTGGAAGAAATCTTGTGGCCTAGAACAATGCCTTCGGTCACCATGAAGTGACATTTCTCCCAATTCAGAACCAAGTTAGTCTCAACACACCGCTTCAGTACGGTGTCCAGATTATTCAGACAATGAGCAAATGATGGACCAAACACCGAGAAATCGTCCATGAACACTTCAATGCATTTTTCTATCAAATCAGAAAATATAGCTTGCATACACCGCTGAAATGTTGCTGGAGCGTTACACAATCCGAAAGGCATCCGTCTATAAGCAAAGACACCGAAGGGACATGTGAAAGCAGTCTTCTCATGGTCTTCTGGATTGACAGTGATCTGATTGTACCCCGAATAACCATCTAAGAAGCAATAGAACTCTTGACCGGACAACCTTTCAAGCATTTGATCCATAAAGGGCAATGGAAAGTGATCTTTTCTGGTGGCTTTATTGAGTCTTCGATAATCAATACACATCCTCCACCCCGTAACTTTTCTTGTCGGAATCAGCTCATTCTTGTCATTTGTGATCACCGTCATCCCTCCTTTTTTTGGAACTACCTGGACTGGACTCACCCAGGCACTGTCGGAAATTGGATAAATCATGCCAGCTTCAAGCAACTTTACAACTTCTTTTCTCACAACCTCTTTCATTATCGGATTCTAACGACGTTGAGGCTGTGCCACAGGCTTGTAGTCATCTTCCATCATGATGTTATGCATACAATAAGATGGACTAATAACTTTCAAATCGGATAACGTCCATCCTATCGCTTCCTTGTTTGCTTTTAACACTTGGATTAGACTTTTCTCTTCAGTCATTGACAATGAGCTGCTGATTATTACCGGCTTGCTACCACCTTCTTCAAGAAAAACATACTTAAGATGTGAAGGTAATGTTTTCAATTCAAGCTTTACTTTAACCGGCTCGGATTCACCTTTCAACTCTTCTATATTTGCTTCAAGAGGAGACACCTCTTCCAAGGCATCCAACTCTTTTAAACATTCTTCAATTTCTTTTTCTTTGTCAGAGTCAAGTTCTTCAAATGCATCGGTTAATGCTTGTTCAAGAGAGGAGGGGCTATGAGCTTGCTTTCTTACATCTAAAATAGCTTCCTCCGTGGCATCTAATTTGAAACATGAATCTTTCTCTTTGGGATGTTTCATAGCTTCCCACAAATTGAAGCTAACTTCCTCATCTTGAACTCGAACTTTCATTATTCCATCGTCAATGTATATCATCATACGGGCTGTTTTCATGAAACCTCTTCCTAGAATCAATGGAACGTCGTCATCCTCTTTAATATCCATCACCACGAAATCTATTGGGAACATGAATTTATCAACCTTCACAAGAACATCTTCAGCTATCCCTGAGGGATGTGTGATGGATTTATCTGCTAGTTGTAATGTCATCCTGGTGCGGGTGATGTCGAGACCACCAATTCTTTCAACAACCGACAAAGGAATAAGATTGATACTTGACCCCAAATCAATGAGAGCTTTTCCAACATTTACATTGCCAATAGTGACAGGCAAAGTAACTCGTCCAGGATCTTTTTCTTTTGTTGGAAGAGTCCGTTGAATGACAGCACTGCAGCTTGCATCTAACTGAATAACCTCATCATCATTGTACTTTCTTTTCTTGGTTAAAATCTCTTTCATGAATTTTGCATATGTAGGCATCTGTTCTAAGGCTTCAGCAAAAGGAATGTTGATTTGTAATCTCTTGAAGATATCTAGAAACCGTACATATTGCCTTTCCTTGTCTTTCTTTGATTGAGCATGCGGATATGGCAAGTGTTGAACCGGAGGACTCTTCTGAATGCTTTTCTTTTCTTTTGACTTCAGATCACTACTCTCCCTCTCCTCACTTACTTCACCCTCACACTCATTTTTTTCATTTTCGACTAATACTCCTTTATTTTTTTCTTCTTTCTCACACTTCTTTTCTTCTTTTTCTCTTGCTTCCACAACAGCCTTCTCCTTCACTAGATTATCACCAATACCCTTACCAATCTCTATACCACTTCTAGTCTTGATAGACTTACAATCTTTTGGATTAGCTTCGGTGTTTGCCGTGAATGATCCTCCTTGACCGTTATTGCTAGCTATTTGCTTAGCCAATTGCCCCAACTGAGTTTCCAAGTTTCTTTGTGCAGCATCAGAATTTCTCTGGTATTGTTGATTTTGCTGCAGTTGAGTTTCCACGTTCCTTAACACAGCATCATTGCTTCTCTGATATTGCATGTTTTGTTGGTTGGATTCTTTCATCATCTCCATAAGTTTGCTTATACCCTCCCCCATTTTTGAAATTTGAGTTTGCATAGGCGATGGCTGAGTGTAACTTTCAAACTGTCTCTGCTTATTTGATGTGCCAACATCCTGCTTCCAACCCTGGCCATAATTTGAATTGTCTCCTCTTTGATAGCCAGTGTTGTTTTGGTATTGACCTTGCCTTTGCTGATTTCCCATAAAGTTCACCTCTTCATTTGTTGGAGGGCAATGACCAGTTGGATGATCACCTGTACATAGTTCACAATATGCAACCTGCTTAGCCTTGCTTGACTCTTCCTGAAGGTTAACCATCCGAGACATTTGCTTTGAGAGTTGATCTACAGTGTTAGTGAGAAGCTTGTTCTGAGCTAAGACTGCATCTGAAGTATCAAGTTCAAGAACTCCCGGCTTCCTTTGCGAGGGATTCCTATTGTAATCACCGTGACCGTCACTAAGTGCCATTTTTTCAATTATTGCAGTAGCATCTTCAGCACTCAATGATAATAAAGAACTACCAGCTGTAGCATCTAACAAAAGCTTTGTTTGTTGAAGAAGTCCGTTGCGAAAGATATGAATTTGAGTGAGTTCATCAAATCCGTGATTAGGGCACTTCCGTAACATAGACTTGTAACGTTCCCAAGCTTCATTTAGAGTTTCAGTTGTACCTTGAGCGAATACGGCAATAGATGTTTTGGCCTCCATAAACTTGTGATGCGGAAAGAATCTTTCAAGAAATTTCTCCTCAAGAGTATTCCAGTTGGTCATAATTTGATTAGGTTGATCAAGATACCACTCCTTTGCTTTACCAATCAACGAATGTGGAAACCCTCTTTGGAACACCGATTCTTCTTCTGCTTCAGTGGCTCCAAGTGAACCGGCTATCTCATAAAACTTGACAAGATGATTGTAAGGATCTTCATGTGGCAAACCTGCAAAAGGGTTAGCATATAACAGTTGCAAATAACCCGTTTTCATCTCAGTTTGTCTGGCTCCAGCTCTTGGTCTTGCCAAGTGAGCCAGGCGTCGTGGACTGTTGTGGCAGGGCATAGCATTGCCCTCGGGTGGGTCTACTTGCTCGGTCATTATCTCTTCGGCAATAGAAGATGTTGAAGAAATAGAAACAGAAGTTCCTTCTTGCTGCTGTCTCTGTTTGGCCTGTTTTTTCTTTCGTTTGTTTTTGCTGTTGTTCTTTCGAGCTGTTTTCTCGATTTCTGGATCAAAAAGTAAGTCCTCTACCGGAGTCTTACCTCGCATAAACAAAAGTCAACAATCTAACCAAACAAGTTAGCATGCACAAGGAATAGAAGTAGACAGAAAATTAAAAAGACAAGATTGCTTAAAAAGATAGAAATTGTCGCAATGTTTTTAATTTCAAACGCCAGTCCCCGGCAACGGCGCCATTTTGTTAAAGTGCTTTAGCAAGTATTTTGTTTATATCGTATCCACAGGGACTAGTGTGAAATTAAGAACCATTCAACAAATAACATCATTTTAAGTTTAAGTTGGAAGTTGTTTTGTTGTAAAAAGACTTGTAAACATAAAATTGCGCTAAAAGATGATTTAAGATTCAAAGAGAAAAGGTTATCGGGATTAAACTTCACTCATTCATTCGTATGTACGCTTCTAAATTTGTCACATATATTTTAGCTATTTATCACTATTATCATGTATTGCTCACGTACGTTTCTGTGTCCAGATAACGACGAGGTTCACGTTGTACCTATCAATCCTCGATGTCTCGAGTGATTAATCAATACAACGGTTATATTGTATTATTTAAACTTCCGATGTCTCGGATAATTTCAACAACACAATATCATTAAGTTCCAATACACAAAGTGAATATTAATCCTAAATCTATGTCTAGAATTTAGGGTTTTAATAAGTGTTCATCTTAGTTCCTTGATTCAAATATTATATGTCTATAAATTCCAATCAAAAGATAAAGCATGAAGATTAAAGATGACACTAACATTGATGAATAAACTAAAACATATATTAACATGATTAAGAGTTATACATAGTCACAAATGAGCTACATATAATCCCAACAACAATGGATTTAGTTACACATGGTGAAAATAAGCTTACAAAGGGTAAGAGAAGAAAAGATGAGGAACATAACACTTGATGTCTCAAGCTTTTGTTGATCCACCTTCACCTTATCCTTAGATTTATGATTTCTAAGCTTCCTCTCTGTTTCTTAGTTCTATTACAAGTGATTTTTTTTATTTTTTTTTTTTTAATCCCAACAACAATGGATTTAGTTACACATGGTGAAAATAAGCTTACAAAGGGTAAGAGAAGAAAAGATGAGGAACATAACACTTGATGTCTCAAGCTTTTGTTGATCCACCTTCACCTTATCCTTAGATTTATGATTTCTAAGCTTTCTCTCTGTTTCTTAGTTCTATTACCAGTGATTTTTCTGAGACAAATGACAGCAAACTCTATATATAGTGTTTCTAAAAATTAGAACTCGCCGGGCGAGTTCAAGCACGCCATGGCGAGTTCACCTTTCTTCATCAGAAGGTTTTGCCACGTCATAAATGAACTTTTAAACCGCCTTCATGCGCTCTGGCGAGTTCCTGCTTGCTCTGGCGAGTTGTTACTCGCCCTGGCGTGTTTGACTTTTTTCATTTTGATGCTCTCTGCCTCTACTCGCCCTGCACTCGCTCTGGCGTGTTGGCATTGCTCGCCCTGGCGAGTTCTACGCGCTCTGGCGAGTTAACTTGGCTTTTTCTTCATTTTTTTCATTTCCTGCATCAATAGTTGAGATTTAGAAAAGCATAACAAAATATAACTTAAAACAAATATATACACTAAAATGGGGAAAACCTAATGAATACCTTACAAAATAAGTTAATAAGTGATTGATATATATATGAATTTTAGCTATTTTTGGGCACTTATCAGAGATCAAAACCTTCATGTGCCCTAAAGGAATGATCCTGAAGTTATAACCATCCATAATAAAGTCCCGCTGGATCAAGAGATGATCTTTAGGTTCCGACAAGAACCCTACAAACGAACCCTTGAGCTTTGCCAATGCCTCCGCTTCCACTTCAACCTCCCAAACCACCTCACTACAAGCACCTACATCCGCCCCACCCTCCTTAGCTATCACCGTACCAGTAATACCGCTCACCGGAGGCTCCGCCAGGGCATCCCGAAATGATCTCCCTTCATCCACCGCCTTGTCTGCCTTACGAACAACATTCTCCGCCATCTTCCGTTTCCCCACATCGACCTCCCTTTCTTCCTTCGCCGGAGCACCTTTAGAGAAGCGTGCAAGATTCACACGCAATTTAAAGGTCCCAATCCAAATATCAGACAATAACTGAAGCTGTTCTCTGGTATCCCTAACGTCACGGAACTTCACGAAGCCAAATCGCCTCCCCTGTTTGTCCAGTTTGTCCGGGGTATAGACTTCCCCAACTCGCCCGAAATGAGCGAACTTAGTCCACAAATCCGCCGCTTTGACATCGTCCGAAAAATTGGTAACGAAGAAGGAAGTTGCTACTTGGTCCAACCTATGAACGTACCCACTACTCTTCTCACCTCCTTTCCTTCCTTTTTTCTCCACCCACTCTCTCTCATCTTTCTCTCTCATCTTGTTTTCCCCAATACTCCCGTGAAAGTTCTAGCCAACCTAAGTTGTGTTGTTTAATTGCCTCTTCTATTTTTCTTTTTAAAAAAATTGAAGAAACCACTTTTGTCGATAATATAGATAAATTAAAAAATGAATTAGAGTAAAAAAATATCATGTTAACTTGTGCCCTTAAAATTTAGGCTTAATTGCAGTTTTCCTCCTTCTATTTTACATTTTACTGAATTGATTTCCTATTTTAAAATTTGAAAGTTTAAGTCTCTTCGTCAAATTTTTTTTCTAAAATTTAGTGATGTGATATGTTTTAAACGATTTAGTATAAAATCTAACAATGAAAAAAATATATCAACATCGAATAAATTATAAAAATTTCATTTATAAACTTAATTTAAAATATGTCATATCACTATAATTTAGACAAAATACTTAATAAAAGGATTAAAACTGTCAAATTTTAAAAAGGAGATCAATTTTATAAAATAGTAAAAATAGAAAGATCTACATTTAAATTCCTAAAATATAGGCTAACATTTTCCAAAATCGAAAACGAGTAAAAGGTAGGAGAGAAGGCATTACCAAATCAAACCCCACTTTCGTCCACCACAGATTACATTAATCCATCTTTTAAAAAAGCCATATAAGCGACAAATTCTATACTTATGCTCAAGGGTTTCAATTAAAGTGGAGAAGATAATGATCTTTTAGCGATTCTAAAGTAGTAACAACTTTAAGGGTTTAAAGAATATATGCTTATAGTTATTAAAAAAATTATATGCTTCTCTATATTTTTCTTAATATATATTTATTTAACCTCTAAATATATTTATATATTTTAAACCCATAAACCGTAACCTTTTCTTGCTTTCCAAAGATGAGAGAATGTTGGGTTACGAAAATTAAAGGAAGAAAGTTATTCTTTTGTATAATGCATAACACAAAGCATAAAAAGTTGTGCTCTTTTGATATATCTTAGTGAAGATCTTACTTTCTAATTTCCAAATTAAACAAAGTTGCCTCTACTTTGCACAACCCTTACGCTATGGATCATACTTGTTAATTAATACTCACTTGTCACAATCGAAATAATTTCGATTATATAGAATATGAGAATTGGTCAAATTATATCAATCTAACGATTCGATTGTGTGTTGCACCATTGATCTCATTCAATAACTATTGCATACGATAATAACATTATAATAAAGCCCGACGTTGGATGAAAAATTTATAGAAAAAAAAAAAAACATCGGAACTAGATTGATACTCTCAACTTTTTATAGTTATATGGCTTAAACATCATTTCCGCCCCTATAAGTTTATACTTTTTTAGTTTTAGTTCCTGTATCTTTTTTTGTTGCAAATTAGTTCTTATATGTGCAAATCATTTTGATTTTAGGTCTATAAAGCTAAAATCCACAGGAAAATCTGCAAGAAAATTCGTTGGTTTCCTGCGGATTTTCCTGCAGATTTTGGTTTTAAGTGACTAAAACTAAAAGATTTGAACATACAGAAACTAATTAGCAACAAAAAAAGATACAGGGACTAAAATCAAAAAATCGCGAACTTACAGGAATAAAAATGATATTTAAGCCTAATGAAAAGATACATGTAGATGTTCATGTGTTGTGTTTCGTGTTTTACCCCTTGTATGCAACATGTGTGTAAATACTGTCGATACTTGTTTCCTTCTTCTGGGACTAAATTAGAAGCGGTAGAAGTTTGTAAGTAGGTTTGAGATAAGTGGGGGAGAAGGTTCTATACCTCTGAGAAGTTTCGAGTGTGGGAAGCCAGGAGTGGTAAAGATATCTGAAGGAGAGTGCTCAGGTGTTCATGGTATGTGCTTCAAAGTTGAATGAGCCGAAGAAACAGTTGAGAGATTTGATAGAGAATAAGTTGTAGGCCAAGTTGTCAAAGTGTAAGTTTTGGTTGCGAGAAGTAAGTTTCCTTAGACGTGTGATATCTAGTTGTGGGATAGTCGTGAATCCGTAAAAAATAGATGCGGTGTTGTGATGAGAGGCTCCTAAATCAGTTATTGAGATCGTACGTTTTCTGGGTCTAGCTGGTGTACTTAAAGTTTAGAGGCATTATTTGTATAGTTATTATGGTACGTAAAGTGTTATAAATAATATATTTGTTGATTAAAAAAAAATATATACCTTCGAAAATATACATGTAGTTATATAATAAAATTTAAGGGAACGAAACTAATGCCTAAGAACAGAAAGACACGAGCATTCTCCAGCCAATCCAGAATTCTCCACTTCTTCACATTTTAAATTCTAACTTTTAGACTACTTAACACAAAAAAAATGACATAAGGATTAACAAAGAGATCAATTAAGAGATGCCTAGCTAGAAATGGAGATAAAAAAAAGGTTGATAGTTCATGAAAATTTCATTATAATTCCTGAATTTTGAAGAGAATCTTTCTGTCGACAGATTCAAGTAGCCCAATTTCATCCACCAACTGATCATCCTCATTGTAAACATCATCATTAATAGAAACATTCAAATCCAAGGAAACATAAGAACTTGTCTCTTCCAAAGTAGCAACATTAATATCATCATCATCATCTTCGTCTTCTTGAGTGGATCTTTCTTTAGGGGAACAAACTCTTGATCTTGAACTAAAATTTTCACAGCTTAGAATAATAATAGCATCACAAAAACCAACCTCTTCACCAATTGAATCCAAAACTCTTCCTTTCTCAATAGCCCTTTTGAAACCAAGTTGTGAAAAATAATCTACTTGTTCTATATCTTCAACTAAAAACACTCTATGAGGATTACTTGACATTGCATCACCAAATCTTTCAATGTAACTACAACTTGCTTCATCTCTTGATCTTTTGTTTCTACTTTCCTCACTTGAATCAGCTCTTGTTGAAGCAAAACTACTAAGTGATATTGAGATGAAATTATTGTAGGATCCAAAAACTAGCCTAGCAAGTTCTTTTGCTATTTTCTCTTTCGCTTCCAAATCAACACCTTGGAAAAACAACCATGTTTCTTCTTTAGCTTCATCATCATTGTTTCTCACTTTTCCTTTTCTTTTTACCAAACCGGATCGGCATTGCAAAACCGTACTTGCGATTTCCGGTATTATATCTTTTTGCCATGGAACCTTTTTCTCCAAAGCATTGCATAGAGTTTTCATGTTCTCTAAATTGAGTTCTTTGAAGTTGTTTGGTTGCTCCATTTCCATGAGGTCACTAGAAGAAGTTGAATTAGGGTTAGAAGGTTCATTCGACTTGCTTCCACTTTGAGAGATCCAAAAATGGTGGTCGCGCTCGCTTTGCGACACGTTAGGATGTTGTTGTTGCTCATAGGAGAAACCTGAAGTGGATGATGAAGGTGATGCTGAAGATAATGTGAGGATTTTTTCATTACAATGATAGGGTTGTTTTTGGATTGAACCACACATAGAGTTCCACCTTTTGCAAAGCTCTCCCACTTGAACATTCTGATAAAATATACAATAAAAGTTAATTTTTATATTACTATACAATTTTTATAATAGTTAAATAACTTGAGTTTCAATAATAATATCATTGGAGTTTATAATAACTTTGTCCCTAAATCACAAGAATTAAGAAAATTGAAAATAGTTTTAATTTTTTTTCCACCATTAGTATGTTTTATAGTTTTATTCTTATGTTTACCATGAGAGATAATTCATTTATGTTTCGATATATTATTTATTACATGTTTTCTGAAAAAGAAGTAACATTACAAGGGTATAGAAGTAAAAAAATATAAATAGATTCGGTTGACAATTTGAAATAAAAGTCATATATATATATATATATATATATATATATATATATATATATATATATATATAATAGGGACAAGAAAAGTCTTAATAAGAGGATTCTATATGTAAGATAGCTGTAGTATACAAATGTTCAATCATATTTCAAAATCTTATATAATTAGATACCATAATATTATTTCAAACAAAAAAAATTATACTAATATTTATAAAATGAAATATGGTTATTGATATAGAAGGGCATTATGATATATGAACTTCTAAAAATAGTTCAAATGTGAATACTTATCATATTTATTAAAAATTATTAAAAATGGTAAGGTTAATGTTTGGACTTTTTTTCTTGGGTACATATAAATGTTTTAAATTTTATGACTAATTAAATTCATTTTATTATTTCAATATATTTTAATTAGTGGGGCATGGTAAAAAAATAATTGCTATGCTATGATAATATGATTATGGTGATAATTATGAGACCTGATCATTGTAGGTAATTCCTTTATTCTCATTTTTGTATTGTTGTAGCCATGCAGGAAGACTTGAACTTGAAGAATCACTTTTACAAGAACTCATTCTCTGCAAGCTTCGAATTTCTTTCTCAATTTTTGTTGAAGTTTCTGCAAAACAAGCAGCTTCTTGTTGTTGCTTTTGAATTATCTGATCATCTCCCACTCCTTCATGTAATAGCCAGCTTGTTCTATTCTCAGCATTCTCATTTCTTGACTCATTTTCTAAACCACTGAGAACAAAAAGAGAAAAAATATTATATCATAACATTATCAATTTATTTCACCATATACAATGGTAAAAGAGTGTAAAATATTAAATAAACTTTGGTGAAAAATATTTACATGGGCTATGTCAAAATAATTTATTTTTTTAACTATTTTTTATTTATATAAATATCTAAAAGAAAAGCCTCTTTCATAGTTTGTTCTAATCAATCAAAAAAGCAAAACTATAATGACTGACATGTCTCTGGTTTCAGTGCACAAACTTGTAATATCTTTTGTCATTTTTTACCTTCTGATATACAAGAAAGAAAGAAGATAAAAATTCTAAAACATTTTTTACTTATTTTGCTTGACATTTTTGGTTTTTGAAGTTTTAACCTTTAAAAAGCAAAAGACAATTCCATTATTTATCCCTTTTCCAATGTCCATTTTGAGATAGATAATCATTCATCCAAAGAAGGAAACAGTTTTTCAAGTAAAAGTAAAGATAGAATTAAAGCCATACAGCACAGTTACAATTAATGATATCAAACTTTACCATCGGAGTTTAAATCCTGACTCAAACAATCATCGATCAGATTTTATTTATTTTTTGACCGAATTTACTCTAAATAATTAGAGTACATTTCTCTTAAGAACAAGAAGGTTTAGACAAAAAAAAAATAATATAATTCAAACTTTACCAAATTGCATGTTAATTTTACCTGTCAGTAATGAGACTCAATTTCAAGCTTCCAGTTGGAATAGTGATAGGATGAAGATTCCAAATAGTCTCAAGTGATGGATGTCCATTTTTACATTTCATGTAAGCTTGAAAAGTAGCAACACACATCAACCAAAACTTTCCACATTCTCCAACACAATTAACTAATTTTCCTATCTCCATTACCATGTGATCAATAGAACAATAATAACCACTAATCCCTTGTTGTTTCTTATAATCAAACAACCATTTAAGATCTCCAAGATACAAAACATACCCTTTTCCAAGAAAACTCTTTTTTGCAAGTCCCTTAAGCTCTTCAACTTTTTCCTCAACATCTAGCCTTGAAACATTACCAAAATCACAAAGAGAAAGAGAAATAAACTTGACACCTTTAAGTGATTCATCAACATCTCCTTTATCAAATTTTTCCATCACTCCTTTAACTACACCTTCAAGATTAGTTACACACTCTCCAACAACAACAATACTTTTTCTTTGATTCATCTTCAAATTATCAACAACACTATTGATATCCTCAACCCTAATTGGATCCAACACCAATGCTTTGTTGGAAACTTTCTCTTGAGAATGAGAAGAAAGAGTTTGATTATTGTTTTCCTTTGATTTTCCACTCACATGAGAAGAAGGGTTTTCCAAAGAAACAGCTTGTTCAACATTGGTTTTCACTTGAGTACTATTAAACCCTGCTTCTCTCATAACCCTACTAACACTAGGATCATCCAAAATTGAAATAATGAGTTGTTCAAGCTCGATCTTCACCGTCAAAAGAGGTTGTTGTTGATTCTCAATCGATCCGCGGCGCTGATGAGCTTGAGCGCGCTTAAAAGCGGCAACCAAAGCATTTGAGATAGATGGATATTGAGACTGAGATTGAGAATGATGAGAACCTAACATAGGGCTAGAAGTTGTTGCTGGCAAACGATTGAGTGCAACGTTGAAGCAAAGCTCTAAAGCTTTACATTGAAGAGGGTGAGAGTGAGATTGAAGACAAGCTGTTCTTAATAAACCATTGGTAACACTAAGCATAGTGTTTGCTACATGGAGTGGTGTTACTTGAGCATGGCCGCGACGCTTTGCTAGGGTTATTGCTTGCTTTACTATGTTTGCAGCCTCTGTAGTTAGGCCTTGTTGCAAAGAACAGTTTCCGGTTCTCATCTTTATCTTCTATAAGGTAAGTAAAACAAAAGAGAAGAAAAAGCTAGAAATTAATAGTGAAACTTTGAAGGGTTATTTATCTGGTTGGTATATATCTTGGATCATGTAAGATGGTGTAGATGGTGTTCATTTTTGGATTGAAAGAGTGATGATATAAGGAGAAAGACTAAGAAGTAGGAAACTTAGGGTGATGAAGAACCAAAAGTCGTTTTTGGTATATAATAAGATAGTAATATGGTAGGAAGCTAGGTTTTGCTATGATGATAATATATAAAAGGGTGAAAGATTGATATCACTAATTGTTTTTGAAAGAAACTTTGTTTGTTTAGAACCTTAAGATTATAATATGAAGGATGAAAAAGATGGTGGTTTGGTCTAAAAGAAGTATAGGATAGAAAGAGGGAGAGGAGTTATAGAGGAAGCTAAGTGTGTGAAATTTATGGAAGGTGTGTGTGTATTGTGCTTTACTTGTGGGTGAGGTAATAAATTTGGGGGGAATTCTAATTTGCCCTTTCATAATTTGAGGGTATTTGCCCTTCAACCAAAGAGAACAAACCATTTTTATGTGGTCCCCATAAGTTTGTTACAATTTGTTGTGGGGACCACATACAAATCCACTTATGTGGCTTGTTCTCATTGGTTGAAGGGTAAATACCCTCAAATTATGAAAGGGTAGAGGAGTAGTCACCTAAATTTGGGATCTGAAGTGGATTTTGTTGTAGAAAGTGGATTGCATGTGCTGACAAGTAGGACTATTTCACCAGTATATCAAAGGCAACTTAGCTTTGTCTTCTTTCTCTCTCTTTCATTTAACAAATTTTTTGTATAAAAGTTTTTGGTATTTGTAAGTGGGGGCACTTTCTCTTCTATATATGCTTAATGTTTTACTTAGTTGTTTCTTCTTTTCAAAGAGAGGAAAAGGTTAAGTACCAACTAATCATGGGTATGAAAGAATTCTACTATTTTGCATTTAGATTTATATATACTTGATAATAACAAATTAAATCACACCAAATGATACAAGATGTACCATTAGTAAAAGTTAAGTTTGAATTGAAACAAAATAAAATCGAAAGTTATTATAACATAAATCATGTCTTATTTTCTCTTCACAACCTATAAAAGATTAAAGAAAAAGTGTTTAACTAGAACAATTTTATCTAAAGTGATTGATGTGTTCCATCTAAAGAATATATTTTGTGGTATCCTAGGTACTCGTACGTAGGTTGCCTACGTACTCAGTTGATGACAGTTCTAAACTTTTTTTCCTTTCTTTCATTCTATTGTTCCAGCATACCAAGCTCTATTTTAAATTTTGAACTCGGCCCTTGATGGACGAACTCAGGTTTTGGTTTACTAGGTCTAACCCAGATGTCTGATTGTACACAAAATATGAAGAGTTAATAAAGTTTGAGGTTGAGTACTTTACAAGTGAGAGGGTTCATTAACCAAATGTCTTAATATTTTGGGTAAAATGTGGTGTCCACACTTGTGTGGTTGTTCTTAAGCTCAATGTATATGATCTTCCATTCTCCCTAGTTGCTCTTAAGTCCAATGTGAAAGATCCTCCATACTCTCCTCATGATCCAACAGCAGTATCAGAGGCAATGGTTCAACAAAGAGTTTGACTGGCTCCTTGGATCCAATTATCTAAAGTGTTCCTGACAAAGGTGGTCATACATCGTTTTTTGTTGAGCATAGTGACGACAATGCAAATGTATGGATGATAAAAGCTTCCGCAAAAATTGTTGTGTAGCAAATATGACGTGAAAAGTCTCGCATTTCTTGAAAAAGTGGAGGTAAATGAAATAATTCATAAACTTAACGTCTTAAAATTTGAGGTATAAAAATGCAATGTCCAACTCTTTATATAGTTGTTCTTAAATTCAATGTAAATCACGCTCCTCGTACCTAACAATAGCATCTTCTTCCATGAGAGTGCCAAAATCGAGGGCCTGAAAAGAGAATGGGGGCCTCATTCTAGTCTTACAATTGAGCGAAGGAATCGCCAAATGTGTACGATTTTCTTCCAGACCCAAAGGCAACATGGGAATAAAGTGTTGAGTCACTTTTCTTTATTTATTTATTTTTTTTTTTTATTTACGGATTAATAATGCTGTAACTATAAACTAACTACAGACACCTTTGATAACTCATCATCTTGCATGGGGATCAATTCAAACACCAACATTCTCTTCCTCGCCTCTATTATTCCCACTCGTTATTCTTTCTCTCTCTCCATTAATTTCTTAAAGTTACATCATTTTTGCTCTTATATATAGAGAATTGAACAAAATTATCTAACTCTGATAAGTCTCACATCGAATGTGAGTTGGTCTTGATAAGTGTTTATAAATAAGAGGCAATTCTCACCTTACAAACTAATTTTGTAAGGTTGAGTTAAACCTAATACTTAATTTTAAGATACTCAAAATGATCAGAAATCTCTTACAAAATCAGCTTACTAGATGTGAGATATCTCTCACTTATAACTCATTTTGAAGTTATATCTTCTCAAATATGGTACTCACAAAATCCGATCACAAGAAGTATCTGGTATTAAAATTTGGGTTGGGTTAGTTCAACCTTACAAAACAACATTTTTTACCTTACAAATCGGTTTTATGGGGTTGAGTAGGCTCAACCTAAAATTCTAAAACGGTATCAAAGTCTCCATCCTGATTTGTTGGATATGTTATCGGATCACCTATTATTTATATTCATACACAAAACTCAATAATATTTTGTCTGAAATAGTGTATCAAAAGTCTCAAATCGGATAATAAATGGTCTGAACATAGATTTATAAATAGAGGTAGGACTCATGTTACAAAGCCATTGCACTTATCATAGATAGTTGTGTCAAATTTATGTTGGAGGCATAAGTTTTCAATTCTTCAATATTGGCTTTTTTACATAGAAAGCAGAGCATGCACATATAGCACCCACCCACTAAGTGCTCTTCTTCCATCTATCTAGGTGTTTACGAAAAAGAAATCAATCAGAGAATATTTTCGAACACAGATACCTCCCTTTCAATCCTCAATCATCTACTTCACTTTTACTAGTTTTGTGCAATGACCCATGACGTATCATTAATGTGTGAATCAGTCAGTTATATATAATTTCAATCCATGCATGTCATTTTGAAAGAAAGTATCATGTTAATGAAAACATATTGAGTAACATCACTTGAAAGAAGAAAAAAAAGTACTATTAATCATCTAACAATGATAGATAGATAGTTGATGATATAATGGATGACTAGTTGATGAGCACTCAATGCTAGAAACAGTGCAAACCCACTTAAGCAACATATGGAAATGTCTACGTTTGGATATGTCTTCAATATTTTGAGCTCAAATATTAAGACATTGTAATTGCAATTTTGAACCATTTGAAATAGAATTGTACATAGATATATATGGTAAAAAATTATGTAAGAAATACTAATATGCGAATGTTTGGTTCCACTTTTGTTCGAAACAAATTTGATAAATTATAGAATTGATTTTTACATGTTTGGATATTTTTGAATAAAATATTGATCGTCTAAAGCTAGAATTTAGAACTTTTGTATCTAAACTTGATTCTTAGTGTTAAACTTAATCATTCAACTTACTTTTATATAAATTTATCCCTAACATAAATTACTTTACATTCAAATTGTTTTTAAGTTTAAATTAATTTTACATAATCAATTAATTCAAAGTCAATTTTGTCATTGCACAACCTAATGTGAACAACATTAATGACCAAACAACGTAAGTCTGTGTTTCTTTTTTTATTTAGTGCAAATTCAAATTCAAGGTGAGCTTGCAAAACTTATGATATTGTTGTAATTTTATTAAAACTTTAAAGTATAAAACGATGCACTAATTCTTTGTTAACTCCATTTACTGCAACTCGATTAACCAAGTATAAAACAACAATGGTAAGTTCCTTTAGGCATGACTATTGTTTGCAATTCACGTGACTAAAGCAACTACAAAAGGTAATTAAGTAGATGATTATAGAATTACATTTACACCCCAAAATGAATCTATTAACAGGTAATCCAAATCTACAAACTGTTTATAAAGTATCTTGTGCTTTTGGTTAGGGAGTGAGTGATCAGCACAAGCATTTACTGTGGCTATAACTAGCAATAGAGCATTTTTGAAGTCAAAAAGTATCTTCTATCTTTGTTGGCCTAAAAAGACTTGCAAAGGGAGTGGCACCAAATTATTTGAATGCACATAGCACTCTGTTATGCTAGCTAGAAAAGAAGTGTTTGAACAAAAAAGACATAAGAATATATACACTTACAACAGCACAATTATATTTCCTTCTCTTTCTACCCCACTAATACTAACGGTTTAACTTTTTATTTTTTAGAGAAGGGTTAATGTTATGTATATGAAAAAAAAAAGAAAAAAAAAATTATCCTAACTTCTCTTTTTTTTTTTTTTTTTTGGTCATGTAGCCTAGTCCTAACTTCTCTTTCTACCCCCACTAATACTAACTTCTTTTTTTTTTGAAAAAAAAAAATCTTTTAGAGAAAATAACCACTTTTCAAAATTTTCATCGAATTATTAAGGAAAAAATATATGAAGAAAATAAAATACTTCAAATAAAAAAATTAATTTCATTATTATAAATAAACGCTAGCATTTTTTTTCTAATCTAATGGTTAGACTCGCACTACTACAGATATAAAGAAGTGGGCTGAATTTGGAGTTCGAACATCAACCCTCTAATAATGTCTTTGGTAATTACCAATTGAATTACCCTTAGACATAATAGCATTTTCTTTTTAATCTTTAAATTAATGAATATTAAAATCACTTTCTTTATATAATCCGTAGTTGATCTCTAGATGTATATGGACACCATAAAATTTGTGGCAAAGTGAAAGGTACACGACTATATATCTTTTCTCTTCTTTCACAATCAAAACACCCTCTTGATTTCCATTCAAACACATTTAATTAGAGCTCAAAATATTAATATGCCCTCAACTTTTGCTTAAAGTAAAGTAGTCTCTCATAAAGCAATATTAAAAGTAAAATATGGCATTATCTACTCAAAAGGGACGCTCATTTTATGCTTTTTGAACTTCAAATAAGCATCTTCGACCTCTACGTGGCCATGTGGCAGAAAGCAAATATGTAAGTATCCAACGAGGTTTTATATTATGTTCCTATGGAACGTTTCTTTAACTCTTTTATTCAATGAAGCAATCTGCCGGGCAAGTTGCCTCTATAATTTTTTCTTTTGTAGATATCTTATATAAAGTATACTGGCATACACATAAAAAATTAAAAATTAATTAATTTGAGGTATTGTAGGAGCTATTTGATTGTGACTTCAAGGTATATAAAAAATATAAAAGTGAATATTACTTAATAGTTGCTTAAAAATCTGTATATATATTCTTATGCAAATAAAAATCCACATAACAAGGTGTGTCTCAAATCTCAATTCATCAATCATCCATTATGGATAGTTGTTTAAATGCAATATCATACAATAGAGCTCAATCATTTAGTGATGGTTATGCAACCAAAAATGAGTTGTTTAAATTTGTCATAAGGGATGGTAAAATTTTCACAAACATGTTTGACATCAACTTTTGAAAACTATTTAGGTAGTTATTAATTGTTTTTTTACTTCACTATTTAGGTTGTTAATTAATACGGTTTGAATATGCGATTAATTATGCTTAGTTATGGTAAATAAATACTCCCTCAGTCCCTTTTTATAGAGCTAGTTTGAAAAAAATTTGTCCATTTTTATAAGACTCTTTTACAATTATCAATGACATTAATTATTCTTTTTCCAAACTTAACCTTATTTACTTTGCCTAGTTTTTTTAATAGCATTAAATTCTATGTTGTTTGATACAAAACACTATAATTAATGGTAAGGGTAAACATGTAAAATCAATATAATTTGTCAATAAATTTAATCCTAAAACCTACTTTCTTAATACACGTGTTTTGTCAAACTAGCTCTTATAAATAGGGACGAACGGAGTATAATAAGGTGACTCAATTAATTAATCATTCACTAACACAATTAATTGCAATGTTGAACATTGTTAACTATGATTTTCAAGTGTATATTTGAACAAAAAAAATTATTAAAAAATATACTTTATGTACTACATTCGACTATAATTATAAGCAAAATAACACTTTTTTGATTTATTGAATATTTATGTATCTGATCTATGTTTATATTATAGACCAAATACACAAGTTATTCAATGAATCTAAAATATAATTTTTTGTTTATAATTGTAGACATAGAGAATATATTTGAACACTTGTAAATAAAATCATGATCACCAGTGGTGGAGCAAGAATTATTATAGAGTCTCGGCAAAATGTCACATGTGACATAATATATGAACTAACCCTTAAACCAAACCCTAAATATACTCTCTCTAATTATGTTGCTACGGCATGCTTTCCACAGTTGATCATATCATATAGATATCTTTTCAACATATGTCATCGAAAGAATCTTGAAGACCAGTTTTGCCCTAAACTAACCCCAAAAACACCAACAATTTTGGCCAGAGCCCAGCAACTGCCAAGAATTGCTAGGCCTTAGAACCACCCCCGGTGATCACTTATGTTTAATAGATTGTTAATAAATATATCTTTATTGAAAGAAAAAAAATTTGAATCTTAATAAATTGTGGCATTTTTTATCTTCAATATCCTCTATTGAAGATACTCCCTCCGACCTTATTATAGAAACCCTTACCAAAAATCGCAGGTATTAAGAAAAGTTGTTAGAATAATAAATTTGTCTGAAATCTGCTTTGGTATATTACTATATTGCCATTTGTGGTAAATATATTTAATATTGATTTTCATATTTCAATGCAAATTGATGATATTAGTAAGGTTAATACTCAAAAAAATAAATAAATGCATCTAAAAATTTGTAAACCAACTAATAATTAGGGATGACTTATATTTATAAAATGGTCTTATAATTAGGAGTTGGGGGAGTAATTAATATACGTTGATTGTGGTAAGAACCTAAATTGGTGTTGAATATTAATGTCTAGGTATGTTAATTTTATCTATAAATGAGATTTCGTACGAATTGCCCCGTTTAGGGACCCGAACATGGGAAAGTTTTCCTTGTAAATAAAGATAGATGAGAAAGTCTCCCTTAGAGAGATTTGAAGATGGAAACGGGATTTTATCCCTCACCCCACAGAGGCTCCGTCTCTAAAATTTTTATTAAAATAACATTTATAAATTTATATTTAAGTATTTTATATATTACTTTAATTATATTTCCATATATAAATTTGTTCATATGTTATATTTATTATTTTCACAAAGTTAACAATAATATCATATTTTTTTATTTGTTTAATACAATTTTTTATTATTTTTTTACAACTTATAATCAAATTTATGTGTTACAAATTAAAATAGTGCATATTCACGAGATATTACTAGGGAATACAAGATTAATTAGTTAATAGTATTGGGCAGGATGGGCAGCTTTAAAGGCTAGAACGGGGAGGAAAAAGGTGCTCCAATTTTGACATGACAGCCTTGTTAATGTAAAGGTGATGGAATTACGTACCAAACACTTTTTTTCCCAAAAGTTTCAAATTATTTTATGCCTAAATATCTGATATGCACTTGTGATTTATTTATTAGGAAGAAAGCCGGTATATCATCAGGAATACAAATGATTACTCTACCTCGTGTTATCTGTGCTTAACCTCAGAAGAAGAATCGAATCTAGGCACTTCGTGGCGGGCTATTTGTATATACAGATACTTTGGGTGCACAAAATGGGGTTGTTGTGGTGAGTTAATCTTGTCGTGACCAATGTGATGGAGTTAACCCCATCTGTAAATAAAGGAAATTCTTATAGGAATCTTAAAAAGACAACATCCATTTCCTATTGTTTCAACATATATTAAAAGGAAATGTTGGTGGATTTTATGTTGGAGGCCCCTACTGTTTTTCAAATTATGATGTGCACCCTAAATTCATATTTAGATCGGATTTGGATCGTCTACAACAGTACAAAGTTATTCTCTATCAAATGGATTGAAAAAAAAATTTAAAAAAAAGCTAAACTCGAATTCAACTTTGATTCAATGACTCTGTCTCTGTACAATGCTAAGTGAACATAGTTCATGCAATCTATCGCTCTTTGATGCAATCTATCACTCTTGTAAATCTCAAAATCCTTCAAACATGGACAACAAACTTGATCAACTCTGGCACAACCATTAGTGCATAAGGACCTTAGACTTATAGTGAAAATAGTATCCATGTAACTCATGTTTTTCTTGTTAAATTTTAATCATAACATTATGCATCCTAATAGTGGCCACTTACGTAACACAAGTCCTACATGCTCCACCCAAGTTGATCCAATGGTGTGTCTAGTTCAGAGCTCTCATAGATGAAGATCGGTTGTTACTTGTCTTGAAGATCATAAAACCTAAAGGAATCATCGGTTAAAACAGACATAAAATTGGGTTTAATTTACAACTCATCAAGACCCAGAGGATGTCACTAGAGGTGGCAAGGAGGTCATGGTGTTGGCTCTCTATCAAGAATGAAGAGGACATATGCGAGTTGTTACGGATGTATGAGGATGTTTGGTACAATGCATTTCTTGTTAGAGTCGATATTGACAGAATTTTGATATTTCTTTAAGAGAAAGTTGTGGCTTAAGTGCACTTATTGTTGCATAGGATGCTCTAGTTCATGACATGTGCACATCAACATTCTCCAAAGTGTGATATGTCTGGTGTCGTAAATGACCAGAGTCTTTTGTCCCTTCTCGTTCGCAATAACAAAAACTCTTTTCGCTAAACCTAGTTTGGATCAAGGGAAGTTTTTATTTTGTTCTTCAAACCAGAAATTGATTTGTGGAAATTTGGCAATTTAGTTCATATTTGGAATGTATTTTTTGGCTTAATTTTTTATAATTAGTGTTGCTGTATATGTAGAGTTGTTTTAATTTGGTCAAATTGCTTATAAATGTCCTAGTATATATAAGTATCCCTATATTTTGTGACGACTCTTGTAGCAAGGGATAATTGAAAAACATTCATTAAATTATTTATTATTTTTAAATGTTGTCGAATATATACATTCCTAGTAGTATCTATAATGCAAACAAATTCAATCAAGAGGAAGACAATGTGATGCGTAATGACAGTGATAAAAGAAGAACTGAAGCTATTAGAGGATGTAAACATTAAAGGCGAAGGAGCGATGTGAATATCAATACCGGTCTTTGGGTTGGCATGTCATTTGCTTTGTAATGATGAACGTGAGTTAGCAATTTCGTTGAAGAGTCAGCGACCAAATGGAATTATTCAATTACTTCAAGAGATTAGTCTTTATAATTCTGTGCAGAAATACCTTGGTTAACAAAAAAGAAGATCAAATGGATATATTAATAAGTGTATAAAATTCGGCTGTGAATGTAAATGAACTCTCTAATAGAAGATGCAATAGATGGGAAGGGAAGGAAATTAGTGGTATCCAATTTGTTTTTAAATATCACCATAAATTAGACTAATGTATTATTTTATTTTTTACGAGGTAGACAAGTGTGTGTAATTATTGAATTATTTAATTCTAGGTTAGTAAATGCAGATGCTGGAATCCTAGTAAAGTCCCTGTATGCAGGAGTTACTTGATGATCCAGCATAACAAAGGGGGCAAACATACTGGAGATCAGAATACAGAATCAAAACCCATGTATACATTAAAATGTAATACACAAACCTGTAAAAATGATAGCAGCAAATTTTTGTTTTTTTAAATGGTCAAAGTTAGTAATTAGCTGTTCATGTTAATATTTTTTCTCTTTCACTAGCACTTGAACACTAATCCTTTAACTCCTTCAACTCTTATAGTTCAAACCCATTGAACTACCTAACTCCCCATATGATAGCAGGCAAATATGATAACTAGCAAAGTTCAGGAATTATAGAAACTTTGTATTCAAGTATTACAAACAATCACATTTCTACATGAAATCCGGTAAACATCTGCTAGAAATATATATATGCTAAAGAAATATGATAGAAACCAACCGGTATATAACAAGGAAATAGGAAAACCC
The DNA here is from genome assembly GCA_030408175.1 of Trifolium repens. Taxonomy (NCBI): domain Eukaryota; kingdom Viridiplantae; phylum Streptophyta; class Magnoliopsida; order Fabales; family Fabaceae; genus Trifolium; species Trifolium repens. The sequence goes on from CP125837.1 coordinate 19,133,289, forward strand.
CATTGATTACATAATGATATCCACAGAATTTCACGGGTCTGCACCTCCAAATGCCAAAATGGCCCCTTTCTAGTCAAATCCCCATATACCCTCTTTCTCAAACACCCCCTTCTATTTATAGGCTACACCTCTCATTCTCCTAATTAATTAATTAATTCCTATTCTAACTGCAGTTAAATATGAAAGTTATTTTCTATAAAAACTGGCTACTAATAATAAAACTACCTACTAATATTAACTAACAAGGCCCGTTATTATTGTTACCCTGAATTAAAGGCCCATATCTAACAAAATATTGCACACTTTAATATCAGTTATTACATGCAGCATAAATCTTATCTTATTTACAGAACCCAAATATAAGAAAATTAAGGGAACAATATGAAGAATAAACCATAAAAGTGAGAGACAAATTCTAAGGGGGGAGGGGGGAATTGTAAAGCCACAGTAAATCATTACCACAACTTTAACTACCTGTGTCTACAGCTAATCCATGATCTTTCTGAAGTAACGGAGCAAGAATGTACTCCACGGCTGATCTCAGCTTGGTAACTTCATTTAGAATCGTCAATTGAGCTTCTTCGCATGCTTTTGCATTAGGGAAACCGAGAATCCATCTCCCATCTGTTAACTGCTCAGGCATGCTTAGGTTGTTTTCTCTGGCTTTAATTGTATAAAACCGCGGGTCAAAATTTCTTATTCGAAGAAGCAACCACGAGGGATGGTCTTCATCAATTTTAGGCTGTATTCAAAAACAAGAAAATAATGCAAATGAAACACGCTGAAGAAATAAAAACATGACACATCAATAACTAGGGATTAATGGCTATGATATGATTGTTTTTCTTGATATATGAATTTTAAAAGAGAAAAAACTGAGGTGCAGCAAAATTATAAGTCATCAAGTATTAATAGTTTTTCCACCTTTGATTCAGTACAGTTGATGGTTCAATGAACCAATCAAACACAGGAATGTAGAGGTTTTTAACAACATAAACTTTAATGCAAGAGAGAAATACGCACAAGCATACGCTTGTGATATCTGCAATATTTACATTAACACAAATGCATTGCATAGAAAAAGAGTACAAAGCATTATATCCATGAGACTATCTGGCAACACATGACAATAAGATCAAACAGTTTCACTCTTTTTAGCGAAATTATAATCAAACAACATTAAAATTTCAGAAGCTATTCTCTGGCCAGCAAAAAGTTAAGACAACATCGACTTACACATAACCCTGCCAGTGGAGCAATTGCAATCACAACTCCATGTCGACTGCGGAATGGGTGTTTCTCTGCAAGAAGTAGCTTTCCAATCATTCCATATGCCAGTGGTATCACATATACATCCCTAATTTCAAAATTTGAAAATGCAATCCGACATGGAATTCCACATTCTGCAGAAGTTACACAGCGTTAGAAATTAAGCAAAAATAATAATTGCCAAAGGCACAATCAAGTTTAGATATATGATGCCCACCCAAAGAAACATTGGACCCAAAGCTAGCAGATGAAATATCTGAAGTTCGGTTTGCTCCAGAATCATCGGTAGAACTGGCAATAGTGTTCAATAATGGCTTCTCAACCAATACACTATTGAAAATGAATGTGTTCAGCTGGAAGTGAAGAATGAATGCCTGAAAAAATAAGTATCAGAAGTTGCTTCAGTATTTTAGAGATGAGACACTAAAATGCATGACGAAATTAACAGCACTCTTTAAAATCAGGAAAATACATGCACAAATCATGAACTCCTGGTACTTTCCGATTACCGATTAAAAATTAAATTTCAAGCATTTGTCTATTCCACATTATTGCTTGAATTCAATGTGTAATTACATGTGATCTCTATCACTTGAACTCTCATGTCTTGACTAATCAACTAGGAAAATATCTACCATTCGAAAAAGCATATATTGAGCACTAGATCATGGATGTACCTGGTAAATATGGTTAATACTAAGGTGAAAAGTAAAAGTCAATTTAAATTTCTTATCCGCATTGAAAACAAGCACCCATTCAGTGTTTATAGAAAGTAACGAGATGATTAAATAATAAAACTATTAATATATAAGTCAATTTAACAGAATAAATAACAATACCTTAATTGCGTTATCCATCCTTTGCCAAGCAAAATATGAAGATGTTTCTCCTGTAATAGACATCAGTCAATTTACTCTAGATGAAATTGTTATCAGTACTTGATACGGTTTAATATCAACCGGAAAATACCATTTCATTAAACGAATAGTTCATTCATGCAAAGTTGACAATACCGTTGGTAGATTGCTGGTGAAGAACAAGCTCCAACATAAATAATGGATCTTTATATTGGGAAGATTGTTCAAGAACTGCATGCAACATAAGGAATGTGCATTAGAGGAAAATATGTATAATCTGTCAAAAATAATTTATCTTTTTTAGCACAACAACAACCACCAAGCCTAATCCAAACAGACAGGCTTAGCTACCTGAATTAAGGGATGCTATTGGACACAATCAAAAAATAATGATTCAACAAGAATTTTGCCTTCCGTTTTTTGTTACAAAAATATTTATGCAATTTTTTCAGCCATATTAAGCATATTCTAACTTGTAAGTGATCAAAAATAAAGTTACGCAATACATATGTTTTCAATTTGTTCAGCCATATTACGCAATACATATGTTTAAGTTACCTCTTAAACAGCTTTCCCATTCAGTTCTGAGAGCATCTGGAATATGATCAAACCAAATTCCATCAAGTTCTTTCAGAAAGCGTGCACGAGACAGATCATATGAAGTCTGCCAATGGAAACTAGAAACTATAAAACTTTAGAAACTTTGAGTGCATAAATACAATTTGATATTTGGAAGTAATAATGGCATGGATAAGTCATCCCTTAATTCCTATACCATGCATCTAGCAAATCAAAACCTAAAGGCAACATAAATCAGCTACATAAAGCTAATAAACCACATCCCGATTAAATCATGTATTGCCACAAAACTATGGCTTTTCAAACATTTCTTCCCAAAACAATCTACTAACAAATCAAGATGTTACTGTAATTAATTTTCATTGTTTTCTTTTATTCCATGACACGTTTCCTTAGATAGATTACGTAGTTTTTTATTTCAAATTTCAATCCCTGAACTGACTGAAAGGATTGTTGATTCTGTTTTCTGTATATATTTAGACATCTTCTCATATAAAATCAACACAGATATTGTCCACTGATAAATGTCAAGTTGGCACTGCAGCTTCCCGGTTCAATCCCTGTCACCCTGTTTTTCCTTTCAGCTACTGCGCTGACCTTCATATCCGATTGTTAGTTATCCAAGGAAACATCTATTCTACTCAGAAGCCACCAACTGGCCTGTCATCTGAGGACCAACACTGGAGAGTTCATTGCACTCCCTCCCTCACATCCAATATTGCAGAGCAAAGCTTTGCCCGTGTGAACCATGGGCCACATCAAACTGACAATTGATCTTGACTGCACCAGTAATTTCCTAGCTTGTGCATCGCAGGTTTGTTCTGCTCTGGTGTTGTGTTTTGAGGCCATCAGTTCATTCACTTGTTTACTCTATCTTTTGCTGGTCTCATCAAGTTTCTATGGCCAAGTCTCTCAAGGGTAATTACCAAGGCTAAAAAGCCTCCAAAAAGAGTTTCATATCCTTTTTTTGTACTAGGTTATCCACCATCACCCCCATGCAACTTGAAGAGATAGAATTAAGTGGCATTGAAGTTGTAAGAGGATGAATTAAGTGACATTGATCGTCGGGATAATGAATAAGACCACAATGAAGTTAGATTAAGTTTTTTTTTATGGGTTGAACACTTGAACTTTGTGTGGCCAGACACTTTTTTTTTTCATTTCTTAGAATTAATCCTTTCTCACACATTTGCTTAATATCTTCAGCAAATTCATCTCTATCCTGTTTTGTATATATCATAGGTTTACAATTAATTTCTTTTGTTGGGTCTTTTAATTTTAATTCTACTAATTCCATGTTCTTATTGTTAATTTTTGGATCTCGTGGATCTTCACTTATATTTTTTTAGTATGCCGCTAGTTTTTACTTTAAAGTAACATATTTTCATTAACCATATATCTTACAATCTATGAAGGACTGTAGTAAGTAGCAGCCACTATAGCGGCATAGCAACCCCTAGGCACTATATTAAACCATATCGAATTGCGGTTTTGAGTTGCGACTGTAGTGCTACCAATCACATATCGTTCTCTTGGGAAGGGACAGTTTCTTATGATATATTACGCCTGTTTTATAAAAAGAATAGAGGAAATAGTGGAAAACTGTAATGGTATTGGATGAAAGAACAGTTACAGATAACAGAAAATACAATAGCAATAGTAAGTTAATATCCGCAATAGAGCGCTATTGACAACCATGATAGTAACAAACTGATAGAAGTGACTATCAGTCCCAAAAGAACAATCGTTTCCCTCAATCACCAAAAGTGATAACCCCACTCTTTTTAAAAAGACTAGATAATGATTTTCTCTCTCCCTTTCCCACTATATGTAACTAACTCATGCATTCTTCATTCTTTCGGCCAGCTCATCATTCGTTATTCCTTTCCCACACTTCCTAGCATATACTCTCCACACTTTCGGGATTAGAACCATAGTCAAGGTCCACTTCATCATTCAAGTCTCTATCAGATGCCAATATGTGATCTTGCAGCTTAATCATTTTATTTATTTTGAAGCTTCAGCTTAATGATTTTATAATCTGATCATGAGATTGATGTTACACTATTTTGCATAACAACTGGAATGCTTCGTATATTAATAATATCCACACAATATTTGAGGCTTTAACAAATGGCAATGGTAATGAATTATTCCCAGTGAAACTTTTCAATGAAAAATAATCGAAGCAATTTCCAAAATCAATACATCTTCAATATAAAATACTCCCTCCGTCCCTAAGTATAAGCATATTGTTTGTATCAAATATATTAATTATGTGTCTAATTTTTCATTTTCATCTTCTAAGATAAAATAATAGTATTAATAAAGGGTGAGTTTGGGAAAAAATAGTAAATGCACCTAGTAACTTGCATCAGAGCTTATATTTAGGGACAAAACAATTTTTCAAAGGGGACTTATAATTAGGGATAGAGAGAGTATTAATTTTTCTACAAGTAGAACTCCGTGCAAATTAGCTGAAGTTTTTGAATACTTACGGTGAACAGGAGGAGATTATCAGTATTAAGTCCCTCTCTGTTTAAGTTAAGTAGCTTTCGTAAGCACCATCCAACATGCCATTGCATCATTGCAGGGAGCGATTGCTGGAAGGCTAAAACCTTCAGGAGGGCATTTACAATCTGTCAAATTTAAGAGGACATGGATATTTTGTTATTATTGTGTAGGCTATACAGAACCAAATTTGACAAAATTAAAATTGCATGACAAATATAATAACAAAGAATCATTTATCAAAGAGATTGAAAATAACATTGTTACATATACCTCAGGAATAAACCTAAAGATACTACCATTCACAGGCTTAGAAGTTGACGCACCATTAGTTTGCAACTGAAACAAAGAAGATGAAAGAAAAGAAATCATATTTAATGCATGGTTCATCTAACGCCAACACCTTTCTGCTCAATAATCAAGGAAAAAATTACTTTAAATCTTATTTGTGTAAAAATGAATTAAATGTGGGAATAACTAACCCACTCAATAGGTAAATTTGTTCAGATAGTTGATGATGTGTGTTGTGGAATATAATTAGTAAAACTTTGTTTCCATAATTGGGACATATTTGGTTAGATATGAGTTGTACAATTTTTAGACTCTTGTAATTTCAATGAAGGGATTTTGGACAGTGGCGGTCTTAGGACAGAGCAGTTTTACGATATTACTTGCAAGCTGGCAATGGTAGATGTCTATTCCCAAATTTGAAGGGCAGTGTTGTGTAATATAATTAGTAGAGAGTTGTTTGCATACAGATTTGATTAAATATGATTTATACAGTTTTTATTCTATTTTAATTCCTTAATCAGGACTGGTGTGGTCTATATATGTTTTGTAATCATTCTCTGTAAGAAAAAAATAAAAATAAAATTAATGTCATTTTTACCAAGATCCCCTTTGTAATTTTCCCAACAATAGGAATATGTAACTAGGAAGAAAAAAAAACTAATTTTAAAAGAAGGATAATTGAATAGAAGCATGTCAACCTCAAATATGTTGGTGAGCAAACAGAAGTCATAAATAAATATTTATGGAGGCAATATTGTACTTGCTTGCTTACAGATATTTCAGCATGGTCAAAGAATTCCAACATTTATTCAACAAAAATACTTCATTTCTAGTATACATGATCCTTAACGTGGTGTGGAAATGGATGTACTGTAGTATGCCATTCTAAGTGTTTATGATCTTGTTCAGTTCAATTCAATGGATACTTACCATAACACTCCCAGTTCCATGTAGCCCTATCATTGGAGATACGGAACAATCAAGATCTGCAAAACTTGCATGAAAAAACAACAAACAAATAATTCAGTTACGGACTAAAAGACAATTGATAGGATACATAACTGAAGGAAATAACAATAAGAAGGATTATTGGGGAAGTTTTGAAGGCAAGGAATGATGTTATCTTTTCAAACGGTAACAAGGAGTATTTAGAGGTGGTGGAGAGTATAAAAGTGTTGTCGTGGAAATGGAGTTTGGGAAAATTGAAACTGCACCCGTGTATGTTTTATGAGTGGAGTTGGGATCCATGTAATTGCTTGACTCGATGTCGGTTTAGGGTTGTCTTTGTACATTTTCAGACGTATGAGCTTCAGCTGTGAGGTTCTTCTTCTGCTGCTGCTGTTGTGTTGTACTCCTGTTGCTGTTTGTTGTGCTGTGTGTGTCTGTATTTTTTGTCTTTTGATGTACCTTGCTGTTTGGTTAATTGGGGTATTTGGTGGCTTTGTGTCTTAGTGCTTTATGTTTGTGGTGCATTGTGGTTTTGTAGTATTTGTTACCTTTTGTATCTTTTATATGCCTTTCCTTGGATACTTCTTGTGTTCATGGTTTGTGCTTTGGAGATTAATAAAATTCTTTGCCGATCAAAAAAAAAAATCCAATACCTTTACTTTCTGCCAAAATGAGCAACAGAAATACAGATGGTAACAATAGGCTGCAATCCTCAGAGAAAACAAATTCAAGTATTCCTCTCCTGCAACGATAGCAATATCATTATATGTACACTTAGATACACAGCATCATAATACATGAATGGTCAGCCTAAGAAGATGCTTCCTCAAGATGTCAACTACTTCTACATCATAACTATTAATCTGGGAATTTTTTTATCAACATTCACTATTCTTCCAGTAACCTGATCCTTTCAACATGAAATAAATTTTCTTATCTTATCTCCCACACTTTCCCCTGGATCTTCTTTCAGGCATATATACACAAACAAAAGGAAAGTAATAGATGGTCAATAGAGAAGACTGACGACTGAGGACAGAACAAAACAATCTCAACACTATAAAGTATATAATGGAATTGAAACATAACAATGACAAAATATGAAGAACAAAAATGCCAACCTTTTGGAACAAATTTCATCAGCACTAAAACCAGACATGAAATCTTCCCAATGAGCACCTAAATAGTTCCCAGTGATGCTCTCAACTCCATTTAACTCTGGAGCGTAATATATAGTCCTTTCAATTTCACTAAAGCGCTTTACGAAAGGTTTAACATCATCATGGCCATCAGTAGCATTCCCTTCATTTTGAATTCTCACATTTGAGTTGAAAAAATGATAAAAGAATATGACACATGCCACATTGTTAATCATGCTTCTTCCTCCGACAACTTGAAGAAGGCCGGATACAATATATAGTGAAGTGACAGCAGATAAACCTAACTCCTGGGCAAAGATAATGTTTGAATGAATACATCATGTGGGAAAAAGTTTAAATAAAAGTCATGTGTGACAACAGCAACTATAATATAGGAATTTTCACCAGCAAGATTTGTTTAAATTCATTTCCTTTTATAAAAATTTTGTCCAATTCCCTTTTAGAAAACCATAAGATGCAGCTAATACATATGCACAAGGACAAAAAAAATTGAAGTATATGACAGTTCTCTCTTTCTAAACATAAACTTGAATTACCATTAAACTGTAAGTCAAAAGTCAAAATTAAGAAATGCTAAAATATGAAGTGGGGTTTTGTGAAGAATTTTTTCCAGTATTTCATTTCCTAAAATGTGTGTTGGTTTTATTTGTTAGCAAGGAGAAAATAGACTTTTAAAGTGAGTCAGTGTGATGGAAGAAGATAAAATACTAGCTAGGGATGGTGCACTTCAGGGAATGATGAACATAGCACTTTAGACATTTTCATTGCTTTCAGAAATGCAAACAATTGTTCACTTCAAGAGTCTTTTTTCTCCTTGTTAACAAGTAAAACTAATGCAAATTTTAGAAAATGAAAATAGAAGGCAAATTTTAGTAAAACTAATGCCCTAAAGTTTTGAATACCAAATGAAGGCATTCCACTCTAAAGTCTATTTTCTCCTTGTTAACAAGTAAAACTAATGCAAATTTTAGAAAATGAAAATAGAAGGCAAATTTTAGTAAAACTAATGCCCTGAAGTTTTGAATACCAAATGAAGGCATTCCACTCTATCATACAATGTACTATAGATTAAATATTCAGGATTTGGTGGGAACAACCTGATCATCATTAACAGACTTGAACATTAAAGTCAATTTAGAGATGGTGCAAAGCTAAGATAAACTAAAATTAAAGGTTGACTAGTTTACAGGAAGTCTTCTCAGCTTACATCATTATTCTTCAAAGCTAGTAATGAGATTAGTACAGGAAACACAAGCCCATTCAGCAGATTTTCAGTAACCAGTCTTGTCAAATGTGGCTTGCCAACACTGAGAATGTCTTTGAAGTAGTACAGTTCGTCCACAATTTTATCAGACTGAAGAATCAGCCCATTCCTTCTTTTTTGATTCTCCATCTCCCTGCTTCAATATAGGGAATTGGCTCTTCAGAAGTTAAAAGTAACAAAGGGCATATGCAACAAGAATTATCTCTTTAAAAAAGTTAAAAGTGAAAATACCCTTTATCATGGAGAATAACGTCTAAGCAGAAGCATAGTTCTCTTAATCTATGAACTAGGTCAGAGAAATATTCGGAAACTGGAGGAGTCAATATAAATTGATACACCATGTCATCACTAACTGTAGAACCAAGACAAAAGCATAGTAAAATTTAGAAACAGATTCCTCCAGAGCATATGCTTATAGGAAGTTCCAAGTAAAAGAGCAGCCACATACCATTGCATATATTGAGAACCAATGAACGTATTGCTGTTTGAATCATCTTTTCCTCGTGATGAGCAAATCTTAAAGCCTCAGTGTACAAGGGAAAGGAGATTACAGCATCCTGCAGTTGAATGTTGACACGGAATCTTTTAAAAGGTGTTGCTGAATTCAGCTGGACAAAAAGACATCTCCATCACAAGTTAACTGACAATAATGTTTTTTTTTTATTAAGATGAGGGCCTACGCCCAATTGACAATAATGTTGATAATAACTACAAAAGATATAGATAATCTCCATTATTATAGAACAACAATGTATAACTACAAAGTTCTACACCATCCTAGACCTAAGGTCTCAACAATTTCTCAAAAGACAAGAACTATCACCATCTCAGCCTCTCCTGGAGCCCTAGTGTTTTCGCTTTTCACCATTCTTGATTTTCAATCCTTCATTTTTCCTTCTATTCTAGCTCCCAAGATCCTCATTCCCTTCCTTGGAACCAAAATGTATCCTTCAGTTTTCTCCTAAAACGTGCAATCTAGTATTTCCTTAGTTATCTAATTATCCGAGAATGTGGTTCTCCATTTTTTCTAAGTCTAACCCTTACACTTTTGAATCCTTCAATACGCACTACCCAACGGCCACAGCTACTGGTTGATAGAAGCTCGGTATGGTATGTTATTAAAGAGAACAGACACAATCTCCCAGATTAAATCAACAATGTCTAAAAATCTCAACATTTTCTTAAATGGCAAGACAGATCTCCCACTTAAACAACATGCTTTATTTCTTCTGACAATGTCAATCCAACAACTAACCTACCAAACTAACTAACTCTCTCACTAGCAAGTATTTAATGCTAGTAGAGAATTAATAGTAATGGTTTCCCCCTTTCATCATATTCACAAATGGTAAGTGAAAGGTTTCACAGACCAGACCACTATACAAGGCAGGAAGCACATATGAATTTTCACTGATATTCTTCTCAACTAGAACGTACTATTAAATTATCTTTGCTAATGACAATATTGGTTTGATGAAGTAAGATCCCCATCGATGTAAGTCAGCAATTGTGGCCTAATAAGTGCCTTTCAAGAGTGGAAAGATAACTATAAAATACAGCAGCAAACCGTTACATTACGTGTTTTAACTTACCCCGTGAACCTTCACAAGGAGGCAAACTGTGTCTCTATTTAATTTACCACTGATTGCCCTGAATGAAGAAATAAACAAAAAACAAATTATTTTCAGATTAAATTGTGTTAACATGAAAGACAGAAATGCCGTAAGCAAAATATTAAAATCACAATTTGTACCCTTCCTGATATTATTCAGTAACCAAGTAAAAACGAAAAAAAAGAGAAGACTGGCAGAAAAAGGTAGGACTTATAACTACATGTCTCTCTATCAATAAGGAGAAATGACTTCCAACAAATAATGAGAGGCAAAAAGAATCAAAACCTTAGAAAAGACACATAGTACGAAGCTAAGTCTCCCCCATCAAATTTGTAGGGATGCGAAATAATGCTGTTAATATAACCATTGCTGAAGCAATAGTCTGCAACATGCAAATATGAAATACCAATTTATAGTAAGTACTTGTACTGACAATTTATGTATAAACAGGTAAGACTTAGAAGTTAACGAGCTTAGCCAGAGACATCAATAAAGATTAACCATCTTACAAATTGCTTGTTCATTATCCATGTTTTGAATCATTATGCTCAGATATTGAAGCAGCGGTGCCTCAATCTTTGAATTTTCACTACTCTTAAGTATGCGAACAAACTCCGCAAGCACTTGGTACTCCATGAAACATCTAAATGTTTACTATCAGTCACAAATTACTGAAATTTCATCACAAAAATAATAACAATATCTTAAAAATGAAATTTCCACAACAAATTCATACTCAAAAATCAAAGGATCTTGTCTATCACCATAGGTTACTATCTCCACAATACATTGCAATAAATCAACCACAAATTCCTGCAAAAAACAGCAATCATAATTACATTTTAATTTTCTTTGAGTAAACCACCTAATTGGTCTCTGACTTTGTAAAATACTCTCAAATAGGTCTGACTTTATGAATAATTCAAAAAGATCTCTAATTTAAATTTTACTCATCGTATTACTCCTTCCAATAATATGTTACGGACTAAAAATTGAGAATAAGTGAATAACCTTTAAGGACCAAATTGATAATAAGTTGTAAAATATAGGGACTTAATTGATGGTAAGTGTTTAAATATAGGGACCAATTTGACAGTTAAATTGAGTCAGCGACCTTTTAGAAATATTTCAGTGACCTATTTGAGAGTGTCTTACAGAGTCATCGACTAATTTGATGGTTTCCTCGATTTTCTTTCTTAAAAAAAAAAAAAAAAAAAAAAAAAGAATGCAGAAACAAATTTACTTGTATTACCCTATTATGCTCGTTCACAACTTTGATTTTCTGCAAATCACTAATTACACATCTGAAAAAACATCAAATTCCAAAATCCATAAGCATCAAAAAATTCATTAACAATCCAATTTACACAAAACAGAGTTCATGCTAAAGAAACAAGTAAAACCTAAAAATGCGCAATAGAAATTACTTATTACGAAAAAAACAGAGCATAAATATCCGAAATGAAAACCTAACTAACGATTGAACTTACTTGAAGTGTTGAACGGAGAAGCGATCGATGGATCGCCAGAAGGAAGCGAACATGGTGACGGTGAGAAGAGGAATGAGAATGAAGCGAACGATGAGATCTGGTTGAGGAATGTGAAGATTGAGAAATGGTGTTGGTGTTTTTGCATTGTAGAATGAAAAAGGAAAAGGAAAAAGTGAATGGTTGAATTGTTTGATTTGAGAGTGGTTTTTGAGTTTGGCTGTTTGGTAGTAATAAAGTGTAACAACCATTCAACGATCTTTCAACGTTTGAAACTTGTGTAAGTGTAATTAACCATGCAGAGCTACGTGCTGCAGAAGATTCGTGCTAGGAGTGGTAGTGGAATTTCGTTCAATCTTGTCAATCTAAGTAGAGTCTCATAAGTGTTCTACGATTCTATCTTTACAAATGGTTCAATATTATTATATCGAATACAAATTTTATAAAATTTACAGTTGAAATGAAAGTTTGTATCATATAAATCATCAATAAAATGTTTTAGAAAAATTGAAAATAATTTAATATATTATTGAAAATTATCAGATAACGGTATTTAATAAAAACTCATAAGCCTTTATAAAAAAAATTCAACCATTAATATTAATGGATCTTTTTTTTGAACAAGCCAAAATGAATTATATAAACATAAAACGGGAAAAAAAGTCGTCTCCTCAGCACAAGGTGTGCCCAGGAGAACTACATCAGTGTTACACCAATGTCAATATGAATACAAAATATTAGTCGATGCCCAGACAAAGAAGTGGGTTCGACCACCAGGTGTGATAATTATGGATAATTATGGATCTTAATAACATATCAAATGATTTTCAATTTATCTAAAAAAAATTATGGATAATTTATAATTTTATATGATATAAATTGTTCATTATTCTGTATGTAGCAAATTGTGGACGGACCTGCTTGAGGCATGGTGTGGCTATAGCAACACCAGCCCAGCCCAAATTGTTTTTTTTAAAAAAATAAAATAATATTTATAAATACTTTTATATTATTCTGTATGTATATTTACACAAATATTAATTTAGAGTTTATTATTGATAACTATAAGTCTCTTGGTATACATATTGGTTTAAGTATTAATGCAAATAATAGTGTGTACCCTTAAAGATAACTTCTCGGCCTAGATAACTTCATGGCTAGTGGGCCGGTCTAGGTCCAATTTGACATCTCTACTTGTGCTTAACCTCTATTTTTATTATATATTCATTTGGCTTCTTAAAAAAATGACATTAATACTAAGGGTACGTTTGATTTGCAAACAGTAAGTAATGTATAGAACATTACAAAATAAAACAAAATAGTACATGATATGATAAAACTGTACTTGAGATAAATAGAGAGGTAATAATTTTTATATTCAAAAATTAAATGGATATTTATATATTTTTTATAGTTGACTATGGATAAAAAGTTGTCATGTGATGAAGGACAACGATTCTTATTTTATTTATGTCTCATAATCAAACTAGTTTTTAGCAAATCAAACGGTCCTTAAAGTTCTACTTTATTTTTGTGTTTCACCTTACCATTTTTTTATTTATGATTTTATTACAAATTAAATGTTATGTCTTCAATTTTAAAAGACTTGTGTGCCCGTTTAGATTTACCTTATTTTTAAGCGTATAAAAATAGCTTATGCGAATAAATAAATTTTTATATTAATTTATAAATTTTATTAACAAAAATTGTATTTTTATAAGTTTTTTTTTATAAACTATTTTATATAAGCTCAAAAGTAAATTAATTCAAACAAGTCCTGGTAATATAATTCTAATCAAACATCTAGTTATAAATAAATTAAGGAAAATGTTAAATTGCGCATTCCGGTGCACTAATTAAGTATAGTATATTAATATAGAAAAAATTTCTTAAAACTTGTACATTTAATATATTAAAGATATAAAAAATTATTTTTCTAACATTAATTTTATCTTTTTATTTCTTTTCTGTATATGTTTAACTAATTTTATCTAGTTATAAATAAATTAATCAACCTACAAAATATATTTTGCTCCTATACTTATACTCTTCAATTTCGCTCACATTGACAAAATCCACTAGTAAAATTTAACAACTTCCAATTGAAGGTTGAGGGCAGGGTATGGTGCAGGCTCGATCGAGTTGACATCTCAAAGAATAGCTTTTTGATTGCAGGCAGGCAGGAGCCAATCACATTAGTTGCCTGCCTCACGGAATAGAAGGGACTAAAATCATGGACTTTAGCTTGCCGGTCACGTGTGTTAAAACAACCTCCCGCATAATTGAATTTGGCTGTCTTACGTAGAAAATGTTAAATATTCATATCATACTATATTATACAAATGATACAAATGTTAAATAGTGTTTTTACGCACCAATTAAAGAATTAAAATGTCTTAAAATGGCTAGTGACAATCTCTTTAATACTCACTATAACATTTAATCTTGTAGATGGAATCAATATAGTTCACCACTTTAGAATTATATTTAAGATTAGATAAAACATATCCGACCTAACCCATAAGACATATTTATACAGGCGGAGAATCAGGATTCAGGGGAATACGTAGAACCTTCTCTTTGATACATTTTATGGACACGTGTTAGTTGATGATTGGTAGGATTTGACAAGCTAGAAAGTTGTGATCGTGTGTATTTTAAGACGTGATCACCATAAGGTTCGTCTAATTAAGTTTGGTTCGAACTTCAAAGGACTCGATCCAACTTACAAAATGATTTTGCCCAATCTAAAACAATGTATTTGTATAATTCTTTAATTATTATTTATTTATTTATTTTGGAGCTGCGCAAACCAAACTAACTTTTCTCATTGATTTAATTTGAATTTTTTGTAAAAGTTGTAAAACTCATTTTCTTTATTAGTTACGATTTTAATCTTCTAAAAACCAATTCGACATGTTGCACCTAGATACTTAGTAAACAAATAACCAAGGAAGATAAAAATCGTAAAAAGTCTTATCAAAAACAAAAAAAAATCTAAAAGATGTTCTTATGTTAGGGATGAATGAAGTAAATAAATATAGTATAGGAATAAAGTTGATATTTTTCAAAATAAAAGTGTATATATTAAGCGAGGAAGGTTTAATTCACAATTAATTGCAAAAGCAATAATATAACATAAACTTTCATTGAATTTTTCTTAATCATAATTTGAAACTACCCTAATTCAGTGTATACTACTAGGGGCATCAACATTAATTTGAAAAACAAAAAGATAGTGTATCAACTATCTACGATTCCTATGCCCATATATATGACTATTTTATGTACCCAAAATACATTGAAAATAGACCCCAAAAAAAAGACAAAGGACCCAAAAAAAACTAATTTTCCATCAATTAATTCATGCATGCCCACTAGTGTTATATAGTATATGAATAGATCATGATCACATGGCAACTTCTGATCCGGGCACGTAATTTAGTCTTTCTTCCCACACCAACTTGGATACAACTTCATCTTGTTGAGGTACATGTTCCTGCTTCATAAAACATTAAATGTTCATCATCATTATGACCCACTTGTTTTAGCAATATGTATTAATTAATTAACTAATAACTCATATCATCATTATTATTAGTATCTTCTAAAGCAAGAAATAAAGTTGTAAATTACTAATTTAATAAAATTATTAAAGTGATGAGATGAAGAAGGATGGAATGAAATTGAACACTCACCTCTAATTCCCTAACCAATTCTTTGGCTGTGGATGCTGACACGATAATGCGACGTGCCTTTGGGGAAATAAAGCCTTCATCAACGGCCTTGTCAATGAAAGACAACAATGAATTGTAAAATCCATCCACATTCAATAGGCCCACCTACACCATAAAAATAAAATATAAATATTAACAATCAAACACTAATGTCACAATTATAATTATATTTTTTATATATAATGTCACTATTACAATAAATACATACAGTACTATTTATACACATGTATTTAATATATATATATATATATATAGCCGATGTATTATAAAAAAAATATATATATATATAGCCAATGTTTAGTTAGGGTTTTCCATTTGATAACATGGATCGCATTGTCCCCGTGAGCATAGCTCAATTAGTTGGGATATCGCACTATATGTACAGGAGCCGGGGTTCGAACCCCAGACACTCCACATATCCACCTTTAAGGTGAAATTTCTAAGTCACTAGACTATTAGACCAAAAAAAGAAAAACATCGCATTGCATTGATGGTTGTTTGATTAGAACAAGTTTAGTATTTTAATTTTTTTAATAAAAATCAAAATATTAAATCTGAAATCGATGATGGTTTGCTAACAAGAGAATATCCAAATCCTTATTTCTATTGGTCTTCCATTGACCAATTAATTTATTGTTGTGATGTTGCTTAATTAACTTTTTTAATTATTACCAATTTTATTGTGACATATCTTTCTCCCATTCAAATGGAGAATCATCATATATCATATATCTATCAATATCAAATAAAATAGTAATGTGACAACGATAAACTAAACAAAATCTTTATTGAAGTACAATCATCTTCTCGTGAATTTAAATTAATTAAATCTCCATATTTCGGTTCAATTATATACGAAGCTTCCTAATGTTAAGTATCATGCTGAAAATTAAAACATCAATAATTAATTAATTAGGAAAATTAATCACACAAAATAAAAAAGGCAATTGTAAGCAACATGTCATCCTACGTAAAACAATGATATTTAAACATGGAAACAACGAATAAAATACGTATATCTATGCATCATAGATAGGAGGCAAAGTTGGTTAAGGCAAGTGCTGTCCAAATAATTAAAAAGGCAAACATTAATTAATTAAATTAAATGGAATATGACTTGTTCATAGTATTTTATAAAGTAGCATAAATTCGATTCCAGAGAGTTCACAAGAGGCAAGTTAAGTTTGTTAATTTTTGTTTTGATTATAAAAAGCTAAATAGTTTCAATTAAGAAACTTTATTCACTCCCACCTTTCAGGCATGTCTCTAGTTAATTACTTGTTGTATAATATCATGTCTCCATTATAACTTCGGTCAACTTAATTAGTTTGTAACTAATTAACTAATTAATGTCATTAGTATCTCCCTTAACTATAATATAAGGGGAAGGAAAAACGGCATCATATAACTTGTCAAAAATACAAAAACTAGACAATTATTTAAATATGTCAATGCATAATTTTGATTATTAATATTTTAATTATATAATAGTAAAACTTATAAAAATTAATATTTTAAAAATATTTATAAAAAAAATCTAATATTTTATATACTAATATTTATTTTTAGTTATTACTAGTAAAAAAATATTGTCAAAACAACAATTAAGATATATAAATAATACACATACTAAATTGGGCCTCTTATTTTTTATCAGAGAAAATATTATTTTTCGAGTATAAAATTGTTAAAAATAAAAAATGAGTTCTAACCGGCTTGCTGTGAATCCCAAGTTGAGCCCATGTAATAATTTCCAGCAATTCTTCAAGGGTTCCATATCCACCTGATGTTTCAAAATAACAAGACATTTTAGTATAAACCTTCATATGTAATCAAATTAAGAATCCCACTTCACATGATAATATCCTACTTCACATGATTATACCCTTTCTTTTAGGGAATTCTATATGGACCTCAAAAATAAAAAGGTATACTATTTTAAGAAAAAATATATGTATGATATAAAAAAATAGGATGTATCTAAAATAGACCTCTCAAAATGGTTCAAAGATCAACCTTTTCAACTTTTAATAGAAAATAAATTTATTAAAACAAAAATGCATGACAAACAACAATATTTTATTAAAATTTACTAAAAATAGAATTCACTTTTAAATCGTATACATATTAGACAGCCTTAAAAAATACTAATATTTTACTTAAATTTAAAAGGTCCACTTTTGAATTTTTTTTGAGGTCCAAATAGATAAAGTTCTAATAATTTGGTTCTATTCCATATTAAAAACACTACTAAAAAAAGAAAAATTTGCCTAATTTTGTAGCAAAGTATTAAAAAAAAAATTAGTGTTTTGTGGCTAGATTTCATACCAGGAAGGGCAATGAAGGCATCAGCTTGCCTAGCCATTTCAGCTTTCCTTTGGTGCATATCAGATACAGCTCTCACTTCTCCAATAGGGTCACCAGTTATCTACATTTAATTTCCACCATATTATATAATTAATAATTAATACACATCATAAGCCATGGTACATTTAGCATTAACAATTGATATTTAATTAATCTTCATAAAATTAATATTCATGTCTTTAAAATAAGTAAAAGATAAAAGACAAGACAAGCATAATTAGCAACTAGCAAGAGACACATTAACACAATGATTTAATTTACCTCTCTTGGCATGAGACTTCTTGGGATAACACTGCATAAACAAAGTCCATAATATATACATCATTAGTCAAACATTACAAAAGATAATAATATTTTTTTAATAGATAATGATTGTGATTTAACAAAAATTAAATTAATGGATAAAAAATAAATTTAATTTAAACAAATGTTAGACAAGTAAGATACATGAAAGAGAAGAGTTATAAATATGTCTATCAATTTTCAAAGTACATGTAAGTGAAAAGCAAAAGCCAAAAATTAACACTGGCTCCAATTCCTGCGCAAGAACTTTCTACTGTCCCTTTCTGTAAAAAAAATTAGACAAAAGGCATTCACCTTTTATCCAATGTCTTCAAAAAGCTTCTAACCATAAGTAAAGGTTACTCATAATTACTTTTAATTTCATCTCTTTATTAAAAACTTAACAATGTGGCCAAAGGCCAAATTAACTACATTAAATAGTAGTACATGTACTACTATTTCTTAGAAGTATTGTGAGTAATTTATATTAGTCAATTAATCGGTGGCACGCACAAGATGGATATTTTCTTTTCAATCGAATGTTTTTCATACATACGAGTCACAAATCAAACTTTTTCTAACTACATCCTTAACAAATCTAAAACTTTTATAGTTTGAATCAATTTATTATTGGTTACTATTACATAGTATATATAATGCTCCCTCTCATCCTACATTAGAAGCTTCTATAAGGGGGTTAATTAAATTAAAAATTGTCCCACACACTTCCAATATTTTAAGATCCATCCCCCATAATGTCTTACATTGAAATGATTAATTTCTTGGGGAACAGGCATGGGACAATAGGTAACATATAGAAAGATTTTACCCACCTTCTTAGCAATCAATAAAATGATTAACTTTAGTTCTTTTTTAACTTCATTTTTTTGATGTGTATAAATTACTCTGTATAGAAGATTAAATAATAAAATAGATAAAAATAAACACTTCCAAGATTTTTTTTTTTTGTTTTAGGCACGAGCCCAAAACCTCTAGCATAATATTATAATCCCTCACCATTAAATCAAATGGCTTACACATGCAACATTTTTATTGGTCGCTTATATTTTGATATTCAAATAACATTTCAAAATAAGATAAAAAAAAATTAAATAAATAAATAAATTAGGTTAAGGAGAGAGAAGAAAGTAGTTTACCCAAGAACATGGCGCCCACCATCATGAACTGCCTGAGAAACAAGACCCATCAGACCCACGCTACCACCTCCATAAACCAAATCAATCCTTCTCTCAACCTTCACACAAACCAATCACACGTGTCACTATCATAATCATGACATCAAACCAAAAATTACTATATTAATAATTTAAATAAAAATAAAATATACTTTTTTTATATTGATAATGATATAACAAGTACTAGTAGATTGTTTGATTTTAGTGGAGTGGTCAATGGAAAATAAAATTAAAATTTATGATTAATATTGCAAAATAGATAGCCCTCTCTTGGCTATAGGGAAAAATCATGGAAGGTTGTGGGAAATGTTAAAAGCCTAATAGCACGCTCCTTATAGTGTAATGATACAAAGCTTTGCACGTTCATTTTCCTAGAAAAGTGCACAAAGCATTTCTTGATTTTTTATTAATTTTCATCATATTATAAAATAAAAATTAAAAAATTGTATGATAATAAAAATATATGTATAGATTATATACAAGTATAAGAAAAAAATTAGATCATGCAAGAAGTCTGATCAACTTGACAATCAGATTCCAGCTAGCAATTTCTCTCTTTCATGCCAAACACAACAATCTTCTCATTCCTCAACAATCTTAACCTAGATTTGAGAATTTATAAAATTTTATTTGAGGAAAAAATAAATAAGAAGAACAAGAAGAAAGAGGGCCTAACAAGAAGGAAAGAAAAAAAATGTTAAAAGACAAAAAAAAAATTATAAGTAAAAATGATCAAAAATAGAAAGAATGCAGCATCTGACCACACACACAAACAAAAGAAAATAGTGAAAAAGAAAATTTTGAAAGATTGATGAAAGTGTTAGTGTTGTATAACTCACAAAAATAACAACTTCAAGAAAAGAAAAAAAATAAAAAAAGACAATAAGAAGAAAAAATTAATTAATATATATACCAGCTCTTTTCCTAGTTCAACAGCAGCTTCTTGGTAAGTAGGTTTATTCCCTGAACTGCTACCACAGTATACACAAATCCTCTTGAACTTTGATTTGGTTTCTTCCATGATCTTAAAGAGAAAGAGATTAAAGAGGTTGAAAGTGAAAGAGATAGAATAGATTGAAAGAGTGGTGAGACTATTTGTTTTATTGCAAAGGTGTTTGTGTGTGTATTTATAGCCTTGTAAGTTTAGACTCATGACTCTCTTTTTTGCAAATTATACCTTTTTTAAACGAGAAAAATACTTTTTTCTTTATTTGTCTTTTTCTCAAAGAAATCGGCCTGTATAAATTATTTTTTGGATAATAAATAAATTGCCACACTCTTTTAAATTCCTTTTAAATATTTTTAAGAACTTGTTATGAAATTGATATATTTTATCAATAAATTGTCCCTATATATAATGTAGGGTAAATAGGTTGATACCCCTGGGCGTGTTTTGTTTTTCTCCCCTGTAATTTTTTTTCTTTTGACTCGCCCTTTGCAATGTTGAATTTTTTGGACTCGCCCCTTGGATGCACTTTTTACATCGGTTATTTTGTTCAAACCGATTTAAAAAGTTATGTTTTTTAAATCGGTTAATCTGTTCAACCAATTTAAAAAGTGCAAATTTCTTGCACCCAAGGGGGGAAACCAAAAAAATTTACTTTACAAGGGACAAATTAAAAGAAAAAAAATTATAGGGGGAAAAAACAAAACTCGTCCACATTACAGGGAGATATCAACCTATTTACCCTATAATGTATGTATATATACAGAAATTAGATACTCTATTGCCTCATCTTTTCAATAATAGCTCTTATTCTTCAATTAAAAATTGATAACTTATAAAATATTAATTAATTAAAGAAATACTTTTGAAGAGAGAGAGAAAAAGAGTAAGAATGAATGGTAATGATGATGGTAATATAGGCACTCGGAGAGAATGATTCGGAGAGAATTCAAATCCAATATTTATAATGTCATATTTAGGAGTAAACTCTTAGAGCAATTCTTCCCTAGGCACAACACGAAATAATATTTGGGCACACACACATAAACTCATAAAGTTAAAAGATAAAATAAATAATTAATATCAAATCATGTGATAATTAGTTAAATTTTATTTTTTTCTCCTTTATATGAGTTTGTCTATATTTATTTTATTTGGTGTTGTGTCCATATTAGACATTCTCAAACTGTTAAATTGATCTCTGATTATGTAATCTGCTCTCAATAGGTCTCTAACTTTGTTAATATTTCAAATTAGTCTCTGATTCTGTCAAAACGTTTCTCAAATTGGTTCATCTGTTAACTTCCGTTTGCTGACTTTATTAACTCAACTGAGATGGACCGTTAAGTGGTGACATGAAATGTATGAACAGTTTATTGAAATTGTCAATATAATGGAATTATTTGATTCGATCGGAAGAATCTTCCCATCTTTCAAAATCCCTTACCATTTTTTGATTAAGTGCCACGTATTATTAAAAAACAATAAAAAGTTAATAAAAAACAAGTTCTTTTTTTTTTAATAGTAAAAAACAAGAAGTTAGAAAGACATAAAGTTTATTTTTGTTGTTTCACTCCCTCCTTTTAACACAATCTTTCCATTTTCTCTCGCTCTCACATAACCTTTCCATTTTTCTTTCTCTTGGATTTCACCGCTGCACAGTTTCTCCAGATTTCGCCACCGTACTGCACAAACGAGTATGCATATTTTTTATTTCTTCATCTTCTTCACTTATTCTTAAGCCATGTCTCATATCAAAGTTGCTTGTGATAAAAAAAAAAAAATCAATGGTTATGTTGGGTTGAATGAAGATTATTGAGTATTTTTTGGCTTGATTGTTGGTTATGTTTTTTATTTTGTAACATACCTAATATTTTAGTCTTTGTGATTGGTTTTTTGTGACTAACTTTTCAATATCCCTGTTTCTATTTTTTGAATGATGTTTATATGATTTTATGCAGGGAAGGATCTACCTTGCTTCAAATTGGGGCAACTGACCCCACACCTTAAACAATTTTTTAACTAATAGTGCAGTGTACCCTCCCATACAAACCCACTATTACTACAACAAATTAATAATATATTTAGTTTAAAAAACAAAAACAAACTAATAGTACATTATTAAAACTAAAATATTGGTACTACTATATGCATTTAGAAAAGCGAAGACATAGAATCATGAACTAAAATGTCTAAATATTTTAAGAAAAGTCATTTATTTCTTAAAAACAGAGAGCAAGAAATGAGTTAATATATTGTAAGAGATTTATGAGGGAAAATGAAATAATATAAATCAACTTATCAATGCTAATTTTTTTCAATCTCCATTTTGTTTTACTTATACTAATCACTAATTACTAATAAAAATTATTAGTATTGTTCAGTGGCGGAACCAGAAAATAAAATATGGGAGGGCCGCTAATAATATTATAATATATAAATTAAATAAAAAATTATACTTCATACAAAATATTTAGTAATAAAAAACACAATTTTGATCATAAAAAAAAAATCAAATTGCATACCCTAAAAATAGTCTACGTTTGTCAAGTGACTTGAAATTATCAATAATTTACTTTAAACTAATACTCACACAAAGTTTTTTTTTTTTTACGCAATACTTACACAAAGTTGATCATAAAAAAATATATATGTTTTAACAAATTACACATATATTTAAAAGAGATTGATTGTTTTTATTTGAAAATAATTGTACTATTTTAAAAAGAAAAATAGAAATTATACATTTGATCATAAAAAAATATATATGTTTTGACAAATTACACATATATCTAAAAGAGAGTGATTGTTTTATTTGAAAATAATTGTGCTATTTTAAAATGAACATTTCATATAATATTCTTATTGGTTTAGTAGTTTCATATAACATTCCAATCTTGTATTGAACATGGTATGTTTTAAAGAAAAATGAACAAAAGATTAAAAAAACGAGGTCAGAGGGAGTAGAACTCGTGACATGAAGATTCAAGGTGACATTTCATGCTCCAAACCACTGAGCTACGCGCGTGTTTATGAAAACCTGGTGCGCAAAAACTATATATACTGTAATTACTTTTAATTTTATATATTTACCAAGGGTATTAAAGTAATTTCTCATTTTTCCGGGGTGGCCGCGGCCCACCCCAGCCACCCCCTAGTTCCGCCTCTGGACTATTGTTGTTTTATTACTTTATAATATTTATATTTTATAACATTTATAATAAATTATCATGCCCCCACTACTAAAAAATTCGGGATCCGTCCCTATTTCTATGTTTTTTAAACCTCATTTAGTTATTGATGTTTTTATTTAGGGTTTTATGTTATTTTTATATGACTCCCTATTTAGGAAACTTAATTTTAGTGATTGCGTATTTTTTGAACCTCTATATTTTGCTGATTTTTAGCTTAAGATGTCTCAAAGCGAAGATTTTTCATATGATGACTACAAATCAGTTGAGGATAGCGTAAATAGGTTGTCCCCTGAAGTTGAAATTGATTTTGAAGAAACACTGAATGGTGTTCATATTGAAGTGAATAACAAAGGGAAGTCTAAGGTTGTTGCAGAAGGATATCAAAAAGAATAAGAAAAGGAGGGCAATTAGAGAAGATGCCGGTAGTTCTCCCGATAGTAGTTATGAAGTTGACTCTGAGCAAAGAAAAATGATAAATTTAGACGATGTTCGTGAGAAAAATGAAGAGGGTGATGACTCATATCACTCAGAGGAGTTAAAGAGTCCAATTAGCACTAACGATGAATATGACAATGGTACGAAAGTGTATCCACAATTCAATGAAGTTGCAAAGTTTGGGAATGTGCATATTGAGGTTTGGATGGACTTTGGCAATTTAGCAACTTTCAAGGCAATTGTAAGTGACTACACCATACACTTGGGAAGCGCATTAAGTGGGCGAAGAATGATAAAACGAGATTAAGAGCCAAATGTAAGGAGCCTGAATATCCTTGGGACATTTTTTGTTCTTGGAGTCAAGTTTATAAAAGCTATTAACTGAAAACATTTCATTCAAAGCATGTTTGTGGAAGAAAAACCACGAACAAACAAGCAACTAGGAAGTGGGTTGTGAAGCAAGTTACAGAGAAGGTAAGAACTTAACCAATTGTCTCCTATGCAAGAGAGTTAACAGAGTTAGCAAACAGAAGTTAACAATGGGACCAATTTGAGAAAGTTTGGCAGGGCCGGGGATTAATTTGAGATATTGACAAAGTCATTGATCTATTTAAGAGCAAGTTACAGAGTCAGAGACCAATTTGGTGGTCTACTCATATTTGGAGTTGTATCCTTTCTTGCAATTTTAGTCCATCCTTCTCTTACTTTTTTAAATTAAGTAGTCGATTGACTGACAAAAAAAACAATAATTCATGAGAGAGAGAGAGAGGGAGAGAGAGAGAGAGAGAGAGAGAGACAGAGAGAGAGAGAGATGGAGAGAATTGAATGACTAAGAGGAGAGTAGCATGGACATGATGAGAAAGTCTTAGGGAGAATCCAAATCCGTCATACTTATGCAACTCAATGGTAAAAAATAGGCAAAACTACGCTACAAGTTTTTTATCTTATTTATTTGTAATAGATTGATCTTTTATCTTCTTTTTTTCAAATTAGTCTTTTATCTTCATAAATGTGCACAAGTTAATATTTTATCTTATTTTTTTCCCACACAGGTCATTTATCTTTATAAATATGCATGAGTTAATCATTGAAAGGTTTTAACATTTCAATTTTAGAGTTTAGAAGAAGATTTAAGCAAACAAAATACACAGATTCATATAATTATGAAGTATATATTTGAGTGTACTTTTTATAAATTAGTGAAGAAGATGATGAATGTTATGAAGAAGAGATCAATGAACAAGATAAATATTCATCGTCATTTAGGGTTTTATGAAATGTTTCAAATCATTCACATGTATCCATAATTCCATATTTTAAAGCCTTCATTGTGTTATTATAAATGAATAAAATAAAGGATTAACTTGTGTACATTTATCAAGATAAAGGACATATGTGGAAAACAAAAAAGATTAAGGACACATATGTTACAAATAAATAAGATAGATGATTACCTTGTGCATATTAATAAAAATAAAGGACCAATTTGAGAATAAAAAAAGAAAAAGATGTCCCGTGAACTTAGCTCAATTGGTATGACATTGCATTATATATGCAGGGGACCGAGGTTCAAACCCTGATCATCTCACTTATCTACCTTAGGGGTGAAATTTCTAGTCACTAGGCTACTTGACCAAAAAAAAAAGATAAATGACTAATATAAATAAGATAAATCAAAATTAATGATAATAGTGTACCTTATTTAAGGTACATCAACCATTTTAATGATATTCACTTTGTCATGTCATGTTTATCCAACGAGGAAAAAGACAATTAACAGGTTCAACATTATATGAAATTCACTTAGTATTTCATTAGTCATCATTAAGGGTGAGAATATGGCAGGCCGACCTACAAGAGCCTAGCTATTCTACTCAGACTCGGGCTATGACTTTTTTAGAAGCCTATTTCGTTGAAAGGTCACCCTACTAGGTCTA
This sequence comes from Trifolium repens, assembly GCA_030408175.1. Lineage (NCBI taxonomy): Eukaryota > Viridiplantae > Streptophyta > Magnoliopsida > Fabales > Fabaceae > Trifolium > Trifolium repens. Next base: position 19,159,362 of record CP125837.1, read on the forward strand.
AAAGTAATTTTTTATATTAAATATGAATAATTTTTATATTATACAATTAATTATAATTTTATATTAAATTTTGTATTTTAGATAAAATTATAAATCTAATAACTTTTTTAGTAATTTAATATTATTAGACTGCATTAACTTTTTGCATATATAAATGTATTATTATATATAATTGAAATATGATGTTATATATAGTCAAATTTCTAAAATGTCATATTGAATATCAAATGAGAGTTTAATCTCATTGATCTATTTGTTCATTAGTCTATTTAAATATAGATATAAAAAATTATTTAAATATGTTCATATGAAATAAACTTTTAAACAAGCTAACATGTCATAACAATCTTTCAAAAGGTTGGGCTGTTCGACCTTTAAAATATGCCTATGATAGGCTAGAGGCTAGACTTATGCTTTTAATTTTTTCAGTGGTCAGACTTAGGCTTGGTTAAGCCTAGCTCGACCTAGCATAACATATTCTCACCTCTAATCATTGTCTAATCCTATTAGCAGCATCACTCAACCGTTTAACCCTAACTTTAAGTATGCCAGTTCAAATCAAGTAATTGATACCTTTTTTTTAGGTCAAGCAATTGATACATCTTTAATTGATCATATAGTGAGAGAAGAATATTTTTGTTGATGAAGATATTATTCCCGTAATTGCTCCTATTAATGTGAACAATTTTGCTATTATAATGAGGAGAATATTTTATTCAGGAATTGCTTTGGGCAAAATATATTTGGAGTATTGATATTCCACCTTCCAAGTCTCTTTTTGTTTGGAGATTAATGCATAATGAAGTCCCAACAGATGAACATCTTATGTTAAGAGGTTGTGATACCCCTTCAATTTGCAATCTGTGCAGCAAAAATGGAGAATCATCATTTCATATCTTTATTAATTGTGATTTTGCTGTTAGGATTTGGATTAGGTTGCTAATTGTCTGAATTTGGTGTTAGAATTCTCTTCAATGGAGGATATGCAGAAGTTATGTGACATGAACTGATCATCACAATGCATAATAGTCATTACAGCAGCTATGGTCAATTTGATTAATGAAATTTGGTTTGCTAGGAACCAAACTAGATTCAATAACAAGCTCATCAGCTGGAAAACAATCATCTCTATGATTATAGGCAAACACATCTTTGTCTGGTAACAATACTAGATTGCCTTCCTCCAATTCCATTAGATATTTCAATATTTTGGAGACTTTTAAAGTCAACATCCATCAACCAAAGGCTCAAGTTGTTAAAGAAATCATTTGGCAACTACCTTTGCACAACTGGACAAAATGTAATATTGATGGAGCTTGTATAGAAACTTAAGGTACTACTTCTTGTAGTGGTATTTTTAGAAATCATGAAGTTGAGTTTATGTTTTGTTTTGCTAAACCCTTGAGAAACTCCCCCCTTATCAAGTTGAATTGTGTGGAGCTCTGAGAGCAATTGACTTATAGCTTATTCGAACAACTTTGGAGGTGTCAGCTTTCAAAAACAGATTTGTTTATGTTGCTTGGAACCTAAAAAACAGATGGCATAACACTATGAATTTTTTCAGGAAAATGAACTGTGTTGTTTCCCATATTCACAGAGAGGGCAACCAGGTGGCTGACTTGCTTCTTGGGCACGGTCTTTCATTGCATTATATTTTTCATTGGAATGAAGCTCCTGACTTCCTTAGGGATAGTATTGTTAAGCACATATTCGGTTTATCATGTTTTAAATTTTGTAACTTTTGATGGAGTTTTGATTATGTACTATATTTTTCTTTAATACATTTTGAGATGGCTAGCATATCTAGCTTCCATCCTTTTATCTAAAAAAATAAAAATTATTTTACATGCTAAATAGTTTACTGTCACTCTACACACAAAAAAAAGTTTTAAATATATAGCACTAAAAAGTATGGTGTAATCAAATTATTTTGAAAATCTTTTAAACATGACCCATTAAAAAAAACTACACTATTTACCATTTAGACCATGTTCACATGGAGTCCAGATCTGCTCCAGTTGCTGTTTGCTCCAGTTTCCCAGTTTAGTTCACGGATGAGTGACATCTGTCAAAAAATAACTTAACGGTTGAGATGAAAATAACAAATAAGCATTCCATTGTTCCTCTTCTTCCCAATCACAACTCAATTCATCTTCTCGCTTTCACTTTTTCCAACCTATTCTTCTTCTTCGTCACACCCAAAACACTACTTCCGTCAACTGTGCCTTTTTTCTTAAATTAATTATATTGCATAATAAATCTGCATAATTTCTTCATAAAATTTGCAACTGCAAACAATAATGTTGCATAAAAAAACTGCATTACTTCTGATTTTGATAAAATAGTTCAGCCCCAAATTTTTTTAAAAAAAAAGGGAAGATGTAAGTGGGGCTTGAGATGTTTATTCCTTTCGTCGTTATCGTTCTTTTGATGTTGATCGAAATCTGAATTTCAAAACAAAGTTCCATATTTCCGTGATTATAAATATATTCAAATCACAGAAACCTTCCCTTCTGTGATTTTATTTACAACTTTGAAATTGAAATTGAATTTGATGACGAAAATTTCACATACGAAGTTCAATCTCAATTTCAAGTTACTAGATGACTAGATGGTACTTGTGGTAATATGGCGGTTTCTTCAATCAGTAGATGGTGCGGCAGTCGACGGTACCTCGGTGGAGCGGTGTGTCTGTTGAAACGGCAAATAGAGAAGGCACATAAGGGATTATATGGCTTTTGTTAATCTGAACCGTTAGAAACATGTTTGCCAGGTGTCACTCATCCGTAAAATAAACTGGGAAACTGGAGCGAAAAGAAACTGGAGCAGATCCGAACTCGTTCACATGAGGTTGAAAGACGCATAAGAAATGCGGTTGATCAAAGTATCACATAAAACGAGTCAACTGAGACGTCTAGTTGAAATTGATGTGAAAAACAATGTTATAATTTAGAAAGTGCTGTGAGTGGGCCACATGGTATGATCATTAAAAAAGATGATCAATAACAATAACGGTAGAAATAATTAATAGGCTAAACTACATATTTGGTCCCTTACGTTTATTTTAGGTTTCAATTTGGTCCCTTACGTTTAAAAAGTTTCAATTTGGTCCCTTACGTTATCAACGTTTGCATTAGTTGGTCCCTTCCGTCAGATTCCACTGTTCCACTGTTTCAATTGGACACATGTCAACGTGTCCAGGTGTCCACGTGTCAATCCACATGTGCAAACCGTCTGCCACGTAAGCAAACCGTCTGCCACATGTGCAAAAACTGACGGAAGGGACCAAATTGAAACCTAAAATAAACGTAAGGGACCAAATTGAAACTTTTTAAACGTAAGGGACCAAATTGAAACCTAAAATAAACGTAAGGGACCAAATGTGTAGTTTAGCCTAATTAATAAATAAATAAAACAAACTTCTAGTGACGGTGTTTACCCTGTCCGTAGGTAAAACATCTCAACTAATGAAAAACGTCGGTGGGAATAGGTCCATTTTCTTGTAGTGTGAATCTTTTAAAATAAGAGGAGAAAAATTGGAGAATCAATGCAAATCCTTCTTTTTTTTGGTATCGAGTTAGGTTTATGTTCATCCAACATCTTATTTTGGTTTAATTGTTGTTTGTTTCTCTATTTTTATCATTTTGTAAATTGGTCATTGACTATGGTCTGGCAAGTGCACCAGTCTGTCGTCGAGTAATAATTCACACTCTAGGTGTCTAGAATGAGTTCGTATCCACAGGGATTGTGCCGAAGCTTCACTAGCGTTATTTAAGTTTGTGATAGTTTGCATTCGCTTTGGTTTTTGAAAAGGTTTTTATAAAATAAGCGTAATGCTTTGCAGAAATATAAATTGCAAAATGTATAAATAATAGATTCAAGAAATATAGAGGCTAGGTATGGTGGTTAGACTCCCTCCCTTCTTCATATTTGGCATGACCGGTGTATAACATAGTTACTTATCTTATGTTCGGCGGTGAATTATCCTTGTTGTAGTAATACCTTACTATTACACTATGTCTATTAAAGTTTCCCTATGTTAACAACTAAGGTACCTAATAGAGCCTAACCTCGATGTGTCACATACCTTAATTACTAAGTGAGTTGTTTATAAACACGCAATACCTTCACCAATTAACCTCTAGGTCCTAGTATCGGGCTGTTCATCTTTTAAGTGATTAGATCACACCTAGTGCATGATTCCTCCTCTAACCGCTCAGTTCACGACTAGTTCAGGATGTTACCGTCTCTATATACCTAGCATTATTTACTACGAGTTCCAGACTATATCAAGTCAAAACCTGATATCAATTCTATGGGCGCTCCCGCTTATCCGGCCAGATTACGAGAATACGTTGTTAAAGTGCACGAAAGTAAATAACAAACATAATTACTAAATATCATTTATTATAACTTAGACTCAATCACAGACTCCAAATATTCATAGGGGACATCTTCTCCACCACAACCTAAGGCATAAATAATAAAGACTACATATTTAAATTACAATAAATTATAACCTAAATACAAAAGCCTAAAGAAATCATATCTTGTTGAGTTAGTTTTCCCGTAAGGGGAGAAAACTATGCCCAATAGAGCTCCTCTGAACCTCTCCTTATAGTAGAGAGTGTTCTACTATTTCTGAATGAATAAAACAATGAATGGGAGGCGCTATTTATAGTTTTCGTAATGGGCCTCAGCAAGGCATCGCAGTACGATGAAGCCATCGTGCTGCGATGTGAAGATTCAGTTCAATTTTATAACTGATCATGTGCATTTCATTAGCTTGGGCGCCAAGTTACTCCATCGTGCTGCGATAGCACACATCGTGCTGCGATGGACAGATTCTCTTCAGATTTATTGCTTCTGATTTCTTGGCGAACAAGCAGTTCCCATCGTGGCACGATGGGAGCCATCGTGCTGCGATGGAATGCTGATTTTCTTCACTTTTTGGGCTTTTTGTTGTCTTTTTTCATCTTGGACTCTGTCTTGATGCTTTTTCTTGCTGTTATAGGTTTTCCTTCGTATTTGGGCCTGTCTTGGTCATTTTACTACTAATAATAATACTAAAAATGACGTAGAAATTCCTGTTATCACAACCCCAAACTTAAACTGTTGCTTGTCCTCAAGTAACATGCTGTCAGACAAGATCGTTAGAGAAATAAGAGATAAATAAAGATGATAGGAATTTCACAACCTTGCTTAATATTTCAGCAATGGTACCGCTGATTTCTTACCGCAACGATCATGCTCAGTCCTGCTAGGCTCAGGAGACGTCGATAGTAGCAAATCGGACAAATGTCTGCAAGAGTCCATGTTCAACTTTTTCTCTCTCTCACATTTGTGTTTTTCGCTCATAATTGAAAGGGTTATCTCTCAATCATCGCACAACCTGCCATTTTACCATAGGCTTGCAAGAATTCTAAGCAACCAGTCAAAATTCAATACACATGCATTATTGGAGGTCATTTTAGGGTTATAACGTGACTTAGGTCAAGGTAGGACATTTTTGGGAATAGTGGGCTAAACATTGGAGTTAACTTCTACTTTGTTGTTCCTTTTTGTGTACGCAACCTTTGTTCCTTAGGGTGCCTTTTTGTGTTGGTATCGGAAAATAAGAACCGGATGTGTCTTTATGTGGTTCTTTTCTATCACTGTTTTTGCCCTTTGGCTCTTTCTTTTGCCCTTTGGCTCTTTCTTTTTTCATTTTTTTTTAAGAGACTAGTTTTTTAGGGAATTTTTGATGTTTTCCCGTCTCTTTTTCATTTTTTTTCTTTTTTGTAGTGATAGTTCTCCGTATACCCACCCCAAACTTAAACGTTGCTAGTTCCATGAGCAACCCCAAACTTATTTTGCTGCCAAGACTTTGGGAACTATTACCTAACTTCAAAGAGGGTAATTTTTTTTGTTTTTCTGGTCTATAGGCTTATAATGTGGTTTGTCACCGAAACAAAAGGGATATTTATTTTTTTACGGCTCAAAATTGGCTAGCAAAGGATATAATATATAAAGGGTGGCTTGAAAAGGCTCTGGGTTATAACAAACAATTGCTTCAATGCATATAATATCAAATTAACCAGTCAGCAGAGAATTAGAGCAAGTTCTAGAAAATAAACAAGTGCACGGTACTCTCATAGTAAATCGAAAGAAAGTGGTAATACCGTTTGGAAATATTTGGCTCAAATCCTCACATGGCTTAGGTATCTGAAAGTTGAACACTTGTTTCACAGACACCAGCTTCATTACTCGTCTCTCTGTCTCCCGAACTTCGCACTTCGGAGCAATCACCTTTGGTTTCTGTATGAAGGCGTGAAATTCGGCTCATCAGAATTTATAACTTACTTCGCCGCAATCTTACCTATAACAGTTTATCATGCACTAGATAATAAACAGCAAACAATTATTAATTTTTTTTTTTTGTAAGTTTGAATAAGGGTTGTTTACAGATGAAGATGACATGCAGAATTCTAGTCATATTTTATTGAATTGAAAAACTGAAATGAAAATACTGAAATTGAAATACTGAATTGAAAATGCTGAATTTAAAATACTCATCCTTGGGTTGCCTCCCAAGCAGCGCTTGTTTAGCCTCTCATTAGCTTGAGGCATTTCCTCCATTACAGAGGATAGGTTCGCATGTCTCTCTCATCTGTAGGTGCTTTCGCCTTAGCTCCTCCCTCTTTCTTGTTGTTTCTTTCATACTTCTCTGGGTTCTGTTTTTCTTTGAAGGTGGCAAAGCAGAGTCGTTCATCATTTTATGACGGTACTGTTTTCATGATGGACTTCCCCTTGCTTTTTGGTGGATGTTCCTTCTTTTCTTCATTTGATGCTCTGACCCAGTTTTTCTTCTTTCTTTCCTCTTTTCTCTCAGCAGCAGGCTTCTTCAGAGGTGGCGTATTAACCCAAAACTTAGATTTTCTGGCCACTTTTCGGTTTCTACCCCATGCTTTGACCCATGTTGCTCGGATGTCCACTTCTATAGTTAGCCTCTTCAGTTTATCAGTGAGTTCCTCGGGTACCTCCTCTTCCTGAGCTGTCTCTATCTCTAGCTGCGCCATTTCATTCTCCAGCTCCTCTATCTCTATCTTTACCTGTACTTCTTGAGTTGGAGTCGGTGGTGTAGCTTTTCTGTCTTTCCACTCGAGCATGTAGCAGTCAACCCTCTCTGTTTTGGAAGTTTTGATAGTTCTTTCCTCCTCTCCACTCCTTAGAGTCAACTCAGCGAGCTCCACATTAATGAGTGCCCTGCTAGTTGCTAGGAATGGTCTTCCAAGAATGATCGGATGCTCTTCATCTTCCTGGATATCTAGGATCATGAAGTCTGCTGGAAATACCAGGTCTTCGACTTTCACCAAGACATCCTCGATTGTACCTGCTGAGTGAATTGTTGTTTGGTTAGCTAAAACGAGTTCACGTTCTGTACCTGCAGTTACTGTTCTGGGTTTTAACTTTTCTGCCAGAGATAATGGCATTACGTTAACACTTGAACCCACGTCACATAAGGCTCGAATTTCTGCTTCCTCAACCTGACAGAGTATGGTGACGCTTCCAGGATTTGTCTTCTTGATTGGCAATCGTGCTCGGCTTTCCCTATACTCTTGCAGTTCTCTCATGAACTCATCATAGGCTTCGTCTAATGTCATATTGAACAGCTTGTACCACTCTTCGTAGTCCTTAATCTGTTCTTCTCTCCGTTCGTGCTCTGTTTTCATGTCCTTTATCGCTTTGCATTCCTCCTTTGGATTGTCCACCGTGTTACCTGCAATATCTTTAGAAACATGGGTGCTTACCAGTTTTGAGAGTTGGCCAATCTGGGTTTCAAGACTTTTTATCGTCGCCCCTTGGTTGGCTATTGTCGTCTGGATGTTTTCAAAGTTAGTCTTGCTCATGTTAACAAATTTATTGAGTAACTCTTCCAATGGAGATGGCTTTCTTGGTTGAGATGAAGCTTGGGCCTGGTTCCTTGTCTGGTCCCATCGTAAATTTGGGTGTTTGCTACAACCTGGGTTGTAGTTGTTCCCCATGTAATTTACCTGCTCCTCGCTTCCTCCTGGCAAACATTGCCCATTAGGGTGATCTTCTAGGCAGAAGTCGCACACTCCCTCCACCTGTTTAACACTAGCTTCCTCTGTAGCTTTCTCCTTATCAGCAAGTTGCCTCCTTAGTAACTCAATCTCTACTTTGTAGGCAATCTTCTGGTCCACCTTGAGAACTCCAGGAGTCTTTTCGGCTCTATCATGGCTCATGTTGTATTCATTCTGGCACATCTGCTCAACCAGATCCTTAGTTTCTGCATAGGTTTTTACTTTGATGGACCCACCAGCTGAGGCATCTAGTATCATCCTATGTTGCATTTTCATACCAGCAGTGAATAGTTGCATCTGCTCCATAGCACTAATGATGTGGTTAGGACAGCTTCTCATAAGCAGCTTGAACCGTTCATAAACCTCGCACAGCGTTTCAGATTCATGCTGTTTGAAACTTAGAATCTCTGACTTCCTTTTCTGGAATAGTGTGTGTGTGAAGAATCTTTCCAGGAACTTGTCTTCAAGCTCCTTCCATGTTGCAACCGTCCCCCTTGGCAAGCATTGAAGCCAATCTTTAGCTGGACCTGTAAGAGAAAAAGCAAACAAACGCAGCTTCTTCTGGTCATTAGTAACACTTTCCGGCACTTTCTGGATCTGACATGTCTCTTAAAACTTTGCTAGATGATCCCAAAGATTATTGTTGGCACGCCCATCGAACTGGTTCTCCCGCAAACCTGTAAGAACATTGCCTTTAATATCAAAGTTAGCTGGATTCGCCGGCTGGAACCCTAGTGAGATCTGATCTGTGTCAGTCCTCTTGTAGTAGTCTCCCATCGTAATTCTTTGCTCGTCCCCCATGGCTTTGGTGGTAGGCTCTTCTTTTATCTTGAGACTGCTGGATGCTGCAAGCCTCTGTGCTTGCCTTCTTTTCCAAAGCGTTCTTTCTGGTTCAGTGTCGTAGTCAAACTCCAGGATACCTGTTATATTGCACAACAAATGAATACCTTCAGTAGCACTGGAAAATTAACTGGTGAAACTATTTTTGGTTTGTCTCATGTGTCTTTGTCACTATGAAAATTCTCAGGTAAGTGAGGTGGATCACAACGGATCGCTTAAATACCAAGACTCATCCTTAGCCAGAACTTTCACAGATCAAAATCCACAATCATCAACAAGATTTTTTGATTTTTTAATTTTTTTTGTATTTTTGAAATTTTTTGACAAACTTAAATAAATCTAGTAATGCTTTGTAAACACAATCCCCGGCAACGGCGCCAAAAACTTGACTACGGTCTGGCAAGTGCACCAGTCTGTCGTCGAGTAATAATTCACACTCTCGGTGTCTAGAATGAGTTCGTATCCATAGGGATTGTGCCGAAGCTTCACTAGCGTTATTTAAGTTTGTAATAGTTTACATTCGCTTTGGTTTTTTAAAAGGTTTTTATAAAATAAGCGTAATGCTTTGCAAAAATATAAATTGCAGAATGCATAAATAATAGATTCAAGAAATATAGAGCCTAGGTATGGTGGTTGGACTTCCTCCCTTCTTCATATTTGGCATGACCGGTGTATAACATAGTTACTTAGATTATGTTCGGCGGTGAATTATCCTCGTTGTAGTAATACCTTACTATTACACTATGTCTATTAAAGTTTCCCTACGTTAACAACTAAGGTACCTACGAGAGCCTAACCTCGATGTGTCACATACCTTAATTACTAAGTGAGTTGTTTATAAACACGCATTATAACCTTCACCAATTAACCTCTAGGTCCTAGTATCGGGCTGTTCATCTTCTAAGTGCTCAGATCACACCTAGTGCATGATTCCTCCTCTAACCGCTCAGTTCACGACTAGTTCAGGATGTTACCGTCTCTATACACCTAGCATTATTTACAACGAGTTCCGGACTATATCAAGTCAAAACCTGATATCAATTCTATGGGCGCTCCCGCTTATCCGGCCAGATTACGAGAATACGTTGTTAAAGTGCACGAAAGTAAATAACAAACATAATTACTAAATATCATTTAATATAACTTAGACTCAATCACAGACTCCAAATATTCATAGGGGAGTTCATCTTCTCCACCACAACCTAAGGCATAAATAATAAAGACTACATATTTAAATTACAATAAATTATAACCTAAATACAAAAGCCTAAAGAAATAATACCTTGCTGAGTTAGTTTTTCCGTAAGGGGAGAAAACTATGCCCAATAGAGCTCCTCTGAACCTCTCCTTATAGTAGAGAGTGTTCTACTATTTCTGAATGAATAAAACAATGAATGAGAGGCTCTATTTATAGTTTTCGTAATGGGCCTCAGCAAGGCATCGCAGTACGATGAAGCCATCGTGCTGCGATGTGAAGATTCAGTTCAATTTAATAACTGATCCTGTGCATTTCATCAGCTTGGGCGCCAAGTTACTCCATCGTGCTGCGATAGCACACATCGTGCTGCGATGGACAGATTCTCTTCAGATTTATTGCTTCTGATTTCTTGGCGAACAAGCAGTTCCCATCGTGGCACGATGGGAGCCATCGTGATGCGATGGAATGCTGATTTTCTTCACTTTTGGGGCGTTTTCTTGTCTTTTTCCATCTTGGACTCTGTCTTGATGCTTTTTCTTGCTTTTATAGGTTTTCCTTCGTATTTGGGTCTGTCTTGGTCATTTTACTACTAATAATAATACTAAAAATGACGTAGAAATTCCTGTCATCAGTCATCTTTTTTAAAATTTGTCAATTGTAGTCCCTCCAACATATGTTTTAACAACTTTATAAAGTATTTTCTTACAATTTCATCGATATTGTTATTTTATCATCATCCGATCATATGTCACGTCGTTTAAACATATCACATCACCAATTTATAGTTTTTTTTTTGGACAAATAATTTATAGGTAAAATTATTATAAATGACCAAAACAGACAATTTAAATGTAGAGGACCAATTATGCAAAATGATAAAAATAAGAGACCAAAATTACAATTAAACTTATTTATGATTTTTTTTTCAAATGAATCTAGAGTGTATATAAAAAAGGCAAATTGTGAATTATTCACATATATATATATATATATATTGTAGGAAAAATTAGATATTAAAGAATTGAAACAATTTTTGGTTTTCATTTTTAAGTATGAAAATGTAATCTCCAAAAATATAAAAATTTTAAATTTGCACTAAGTATTTTTGAGATGTATTTTTGGTGATGCCTTAACAACGAGCTGAAAAATCACAAAGTGACACAACAATTTATCTGTGAATTAAAATTTAATTATTATTTTTAAAATTTAAATAAAAATTTTAAACATTAAAAATAACATAATTTTTAGAATTTGTAAAAAACAACATAATTTATACAAAATATAACTTGTCACGTCACAATCATTTTTCAGATCATTATTTATCGATCATGATACATCAATAGTAACCGATAGATTTTATTGGGTTTTTGTTTATAGCTTGTGGCTTTGTAAATGCATCGGTGTGTAATTTTTATGGCTCTAATCCGAGTATTCTGTGTATGAATTATGAAATTATCAATATACTTTGTAGTTTCTTCTATTAAAATTAGTATAATATATGTGTCTATGCACGAGTTGTGGCGTTGCCGCAATTTTTTTATTGTAAAGCAGCATTGTCGTAATTAAAAATGATTAGTGTTTTATTCCATAATTTATTTTGATTTAAACTTTTTCTATTAAAATAATGGAAACAAAATTAATAGAGTAACTTATATAACAAGCCAAAAAAAATTTCTTACTAAGGGTCCGTTTGGTATGATGGAAAGAAAGTGAGAGGAAAGAAAATTACAGAAATCGATAAATGAATTTGGATGATAAAGTAAATCAAATTCATTTATTGATTTGCGTAATTTTTCTTCCTTCCACTTTCTCTCCGTAAAAACAAACGGGGCCTAAAGGTTGAATATTGTATAGTGTGAAATTATTCCTGTTACAAAATGGCTCCCCAGTGCAAGAGTGTTGTCTCGTATATAATAGTTATAATTGTAACATTTATCCCGTGACAACTTGTTCATATATGAATAATATTGAACTTGTTAGATGATATTTTTCATTTTATAAGTAGCAATTTTTCATGCGTCCTAAAAATACAAAATATATTTTTTTTAAATAAGCTCATTATAAATTGGGTCATGCTAACTGGTACCCCTGAGACACTGGTTAAGAAAACCAAAAAAATAAAGTTTTAAATTGAAAATAATATACTTTTTAAACTTTCGAGAAGTTGACTATAAAACAAATTTCCAGAGTAGTACTATAAAATAAGTTCAAAACTAAAAAGCAAAAATAATTCAAACAAACCCTAATAGGAGATCTCTAACACTCACAATTCATTCACAATGATTTCTTGATAATGATATTCGCGTAATAATTTAGAATTAATTATAATATCGAATCTATTCAATTTTTTCTTTTATTTTCTACTACCTCCGTCCTACTACGATCATTTTATAAAATTTTGTTGTCCCATTTAAAAAGATCATTTTTAAAATTTAAGGTGCATTAATTAAATTTTCACAAAATTACGCTTAATTAAATGAAAAGAAATAAAGATATATTATTGATAAATTTACAAAACTATTTTTCATAATTATTGTACTCTTGTAAAAAGGGTCTTATACTTACTTTTATTCCAATATATAAGACTTTTTTTGCAAATTTTGTTATTATCTTTTACAAGACTAATTTTAAAATTCAAGATGCATTAATTAAATTTTCATAAAAATATCCTAATTAAATAAAAGGTATAGATCACTATTTTTCTCTAATACATGTATCAAAAAATATCAGACATGTATCGAATATATATCATATACAATACTCCCTCTGGTCCTATATATAAGAAAAATTGTACTTTTTAGATTCATTGTGAAATGGATGTATATGGACTATATTATTATCTAGATACATTACTTTTAGAATGAATCTAAAAAATAATTTATTTCTTATATATAGGACTAGAGGGAGTACTTCATCATTTTTAGCATTTTTCTTTGGGTCATCTTAACTAAGCCACTGTCATGCTAACTAGTGCATCCGGGGCTCTAGTTGGACACTAGTTAAAAATACAAAAATGATAAATTCTGCATAGAAAACAATATTTTTAATACTTTATAAATATTGACTACACAATTCTCAATGTAACATTACTATAATAGATATCTTTAATTAGTGTCCCGGAATACTAGTCAGCATTTTTCTTCTTCTTTTACACGAGTACTACTATTGATATTCTCACTTACACCCCAGTGTATAAAGAGATGCATAAATGAAGCGAAAATGTGATGATTACCCGCCATACCTATCGATCAGTGGATCAAGCCTTCAGGCTATGTAAATAGTAATCGCAACTCCCAATGCATTAACGTGTTGTGTGAGGGAAAGGAGAATGAATGTTTGATTAATGTTCTGAATTCTGATAGAAGAAAGAAAGAAGAGTTATGGCCGTTGATGGATGGATTCATGAAGTGACAAACAAAAAAGTGGACATTTGTGTCTGAGAACAACAAGTTAAGAAGAAACATTGTACTCCCTCCGGTCTTATATATAAGAGAATTTTTACTTTTTAGATTCATTGTGAAATGAATGTATTTAGACTATAATATTGTCTAGATACATTCATTTTATAATGAACCTAAAAAGTAAAACTTCTCTTATATATAGGACCGGAGGGAGTAGGACCCATTCGTACGGGTTGATAGGAGTATGAATAAATGCACACGTGCGACCAGCCGCCGGCACACCACCGACTCTATCCTCCCATGCTCCTCGACAAATGTGAATACACTGTTTGTGTTGTGTTGTTTGTGAAATCTACAGTTCAGTCTACGACTGTACCCTACGAATACAGAGTACAGATAGAATACAGACACACAGAAAAAGAAATCCTATCCTCTGATTTGATAGCTAGTACTAGTAGTATTTGCTTTTTTGCTTCTACCATTCGTTCTTTTTCCACATTTTCTGTTTCAATTGCTTCTACCATTCCTTCATTTTCCACATTTTGGTTTGTCCTTTATCATACCTCCCCTCCTGAATATAACAGAAAAAGAAAAATCAATATATCTAGTATATATTATCTTTGTTCTATTTTATAAAAGCTATTTTGATTAAATGACACTATTTATTTATCTTGTTTTAACTATATTTTTTTAATAATATGTAAATATAAATATAAACATATAAGATTTTGATTTGTTTTAATGAGTAATTTTTAAAATATCAAGTTTTTATAATTTTTACTAATAGAGAATTAAAGATATTAGTGATCAAAATTGTGCATTGACATACATATAATAATCAAACTAGTTCTTTTATTTTGGGACAGAGGTAGTATTATTGATTAGATACATTAAATTCTCAATGAATCTAAAAAGTAGATTTTCTCTTATATTTATGATTGGAGGGAGTATTAGCAAAGAAGCTTCGTAGTATTTAGTAAAATTAGCGGTTGAATTAGTAAAAAAAAATATGTTTAATTAATATTTCATTTTTTTTTCAAGTAAGATTGTAGGATAAAATTGAAAAAAATAATAATAAGCTATAAATTATAAGCTCATAAACTATTTGAAATATCGTTCGAAAAATAAACTATTCCCTTCGATCCTTAATATAAGAGAAACTTTACCTTTTAGATTCATTGAAAATCTAATGTACCTAGTCAATAATATGAATTAGACACATTAGATTAACAATGAATCTAAAAAGTAAAATTTTCATATATTAAGGACCGGAGGTAGTATAAGCAAGTAAAATAAGCTCATTTTGAAAATTGTTTACTAAACAAAACTTTTTTGGTCATATGAAAAAATAAGCTATAAGCTCTTTTTAAAAAATATTTACCAAATAATTTTTTTAGTCATATGATCTTATAAACTATAAGCTCAAAATTTATTCTTACCAAACTGTATACTCACTCTGACCTTATTTATAAACAAAAGTCAACAAAATCTTTTAGCCTTAAATATAAGCAAAAATTACCAAATTCAACTCTATTAAATTTTATTGTTTCTAAAATACTTCTCATTATTTGTTCTAAAGTACTTTTTAAAATGATTGCATAGTTCCAATATAAATTTTATACTAATATATTGTATGGAATAGTTTAGTAAATACAACAAATTTTTTAATAAACATGAAATAAAAGATTTTTACTTATAAATAATAAGATTAGAGAGAGTACATAAATCTCTTTGAAAAATCAAAGAAAGATTCTCTTCCCTCCTCTGTAAAAAATTCTTCCAATAATTCTGCACCGAAGTGTTAGCCAATTAAAATTTGTCATGACTTCTTTTAAATTATTTTATCATTATCATCCATCATGGCAAATATGGTTGCTGCCTTATTTAAATTGTATTAAGAAAATTTTACTAGGTCACTCGCCAAATTATATGATAATAGAATTGTCCCACACCACATATAATAAGAGAACTATAATGATGTAACACAATACATGTGAGGCACATGATATGTAGTAAATTACAATTACCTACTTACTAATTTTTTATATTTAATTAATCATATATCGTATAAATCTAATCCAATTTGCTTGGAAAATTCCATGTCACCGACCATTATAGAATTATAATATGCAGTACTTAAATGACGCAAACCAATTTCGTTGGTCTAAAGTTTTCATTCATAAAAAAATGGTTCTCATTTAACCAGAAACTAAAGAATTCCCAACTTCTGCCCAACTTCTCAATATTCAATGTTCCCTGCACTATTACTTCAGAAATATAATCAAATTTTGTTTTTGTTTTTAAATATAATCAAATTTATTCAATAAAAAAAGAGCAACATATTTAAGTAGCGAGAAATCAAAACAAAATGCATCAAAGAAATTAAATATTTATTCTTATATGTTTAAAATATTAATCTCATCCAATAAATTTGAAATATGTTAGATAATTAATAAGGGTAAATTTGAAATATGTTAGATAATTAATAAGGGTTTTGTTATTGAACTTTTATGGTATAAGATTAGTCCATTATTTATTATGCAAATGTTAAATAGTGTCTTCGACTCTTCGGAGTACTTTTTAAGTTTTTAAATAGTAAGATTCACTAATAAAAAAATACCTTTATAGAAAACTTTTTAAGTCAGTTAGTATTTCCACCCGACCTAACAAGTCAGCTAAAATGTAGTTTGTTAAGTCAGGTCCAACCCGTTCTAACAAGTCAAAACTTGTTATGTCAGAAAAGCTTAAGCCACGCATGAAACCGACCTAAGAAGTGACTAGGAACCGACCTAAAAAGACTTTTTCAACTAGTGATTTTATAAAAAAAAATATATGAAAATGTGTGAAGTCAACACATTGGAAATTAAAATGTTCAACTTTTTGAATAAATTATTTCCTTAAATGGAATCCTTAAAAAATGCCCCGAGACACTGTTTAGCAAGAATATATTCTCTTTGTAATCCTTATTTTGTAAGTCATGTTATTCTAATGGAAACCCTAGCCTCCTTTTGCGTTCCTTTGTATTTCTTCCTTTGATTGGTTGTATTATTAATTAACATTCTAATGGAAACCCTAACCTCCTTTTATGTTTCTTTGTATTTCTTTTTTTCCTTTTTTTTTGGTACATTGTTTCTTTGTATTTCTACCTTTGATTGATTGTATTGTTAACAAAATCCAGTATATTTCTATGTGCTTTGTTATTTGAACACCCCAGACATTTTTGACATTTCAACAATAAAACTAAAGATATTTTAGTAAAAACTCAAATCCTTTCATCTTCTTCATTCCCCTTCTATCTCTTCACTCCAACCACCACTCGTCTGCCATATATATCAGTCATCTATCACCACGCCGTCTGTGCTCACCACCACACCCTCTTCGACGCCACGCTGTTTGTGCTCACCACGACATACCTGTATCTGCCATCATGTCGTCTGTGCTCACCACCACACCCTCTTCGCCGCCACGCTGTTTGTGCTCACCACGACATACCTGTATTTGCCATCATGTCGTCTGTGCTCGCCGCCACGCCATCTTCGCCGCCAAGCCGTCTGTGCTCACCACCACCATCTCGTATCCGCTGTCACGCCGCCTGTGCTCACCACCATCCCATCGTTGAAATATGTTTCAACTAATGACAAAATTGTGAAAACTTATACGAGACCAAAACAAAGATTTAAAAGAAATGCACTGCAGTAAACTTGAGGTAAAATTATTGTCTGAGAAAGGAGTTAGGATTCTCTCCATTTCCTATTTTCCATTAATTACTAAAGTTTTTAATTATTTTGGGGTGTATAAAAGAGATTTGGACTTACTTAATATCACATTTTTGTATTTATATTTCTAAAACTACATTATAATGGAGGAAATGGAAAAAGTAGAAAATGGAAAGAATCCTAACTCGTGAGAAGATGATTTAAGTCATGCAATGTGGTTGATATGTCCTTCACCCGTTTATCCTCTTAAATTAACCTCAATCAAGGGATACTATTTTTGTACACTAATAATTGTTTAAGAATAAAAACAGTGCAACAAACTTGAAATTGGAACAAAAACCTAAAGATTTCTTTTGGTCAACCTTATGAAAAAATTCAATTGATAATAAAAAAAATGGTATCTGAGTTATTTTAATTTCTAGTATTCAGTTGGAGGATGTAGTGGACAAAGAGGGGTTGTGGTTTAGAGTGTTCGCA
This sequence comes from Trifolium repens, assembly GCA_030408175.1. Classification (NCBI taxonomy): domain Eukaryota; kingdom Viridiplantae; phylum Streptophyta; class Magnoliopsida; order Fabales; family Fabaceae; genus Trifolium; species Trifolium repens. The sequence goes on from CP125837.1 coordinate 19,177,078, forward strand.
CCCCGGTACGGGGTGGAGGCTGACAGGTTGTGCGAAGGTGGACGGAGTGGGTCGTCGTGGTGGAGGGAGATAGTGCGCATCCGGGAAGGAGGTGAGCTTGGGGGCAGATGGTTTGAGGAGCATGTTACGAGGAGGGTCGGGGACGGGACAACCACTTTTTTCTGGACCGATTCCTGGGTGGATGGGAGACCTTTGTGCGAGCAGTTTAGTTGCCTGATGATTTGGCGGAGACAAAAAGGCGGCCGGTGGTTGAGATGGCACTGTTAGGGTGGGGAGTTGAGGGGGAGGCATGGGTGTGGCGGCGGCAGTTGAGGGGGTGGGAAGAGGAGGAGCTGAGGGAGTGTCAGTCTTTACTTCTAACCCGTTCGTTGCAGGATCGTTTTTCAGATAGGTGGCAGTGGCAGCCTGACCCTGACGAAGGCTACACGGTCCGGGGAACGTATTAGCTACTGACTTCTCAGGTCACGACTCCCATAGGTGACGCAGACAAACTCATATGGCATCCTCAGGTTCCGCTGAAGGTCTCCATCTTTGCCTGACGTCTTTTGCGAGACAGGTTGCCCACAAAAGCAAACCTGGTTATTCGCGGCATCTTACCTACTGCAGCTCATTTGTGTGTTTCTGGTTGTGGCGAGGTGGAATCAGCTCAGCACCTATTTTTATCTTGTGGTACTTTTGGTCCTCTTTGGGCTTTAGTGAGCTCGTGGATTTGCACTTCGGTGGTGGAGCATACTTTCCTTCGTGATCATTTTGTTCAGTTTGCGTCTTCCGCAGGTGGTTCTCGGGCTCGTCGCTCTTTGATGTAGCTCGTTTGACTTGCTTGCGTTTGAGTTGTGTGGACGGAAAGGAACCGCAGGTTGTTTCGAGGCTTGACAAGTACTCTTCCTCAGATGTTGGACAAGATCAAACTTTTCTCATTTCGGTGGTTGAAGGCGACGAATGTATCGTTAGTCTCTAACTGCCATAGCTGGTGGTCTAGTCCTTTGCTCTGCTTAGACCTTGTATGATTTGTATTGTGACACTTTGTAAACTTTGATAGTCTTCTCTGGCACATCTTGTGCTTGGGAGGATGTTTTGATCTATATATATATATATATATATATATATCTAATTTTGGCTTGTTCAAAAAATAATTTTATTAAGGAAAAAGTTAACCTATGTCTTAAGAGTCAATGTTAAGAAACTCTATAGAAATATTCAGAGACGGATTTAGAAATATATAACATTAGGGGCCGAAAACTAACTAACCTATTTTATTTATAAAGATTATTTTTATTTACATTATCAATGTAATTTTTATTTTTTTTGTTAATATGTTATAAGTACGAAGTTATTCTCTTTCAATTGAATATTTTTTCATACACATGATTCCGATATTGAACCTTTGACCACCTACTTAAAGGATCAATCACTCTTACCATTGGGACCGACTGAAATTTTTTAATCGATCAATCAAAATTCACCATTTATTGGATTTTTTGAAATAAATTTAATTAAAGGGTTTTATTTGTAATAATCTATTGCTTATAATTGTTCGATGGTGTAAATATTTTTACATCGTACGTGCATATCAGTTAAGTTTTTATTTATAAATTGTAAATATAAATAATAAATGTAATTATAAAATACTTTTTTTGTTAAGTAATCTAGTAGTTAGAATTTTATCTTTTAAGATAAAAAAGTGGATGTACTAAAACTCGAACATCAATCTATATATATTACATGCAATATTTTTATCAACCAAGTTATATTTACAAAAACATAAATTATAATATACTAATGGTAAGTATATAATTTTAGAGTTGGAATGAAATATATTTATATATGATATTTAATATATGTATATGTATGTAAGAGATAGAGGGGGGTGGGTGTAGGAGGGGGGGCTAGGCCGTACTGCCTGCCCCTCACTAGATCCGTCCCTGGAAATATCCACTTAAAAATCCGTGTATTCAATTTTGTAAAAGTTAACATATGCCCTAATTACATGTAACAAGACTCTTTTACTAATAATTAAAAAAAAACTAACATGTGAACACTATTATAAGCAAAATCACTTTTGAGATACATTAAAATAATAACATATTTAATGACCAAATATTACTTTTTTAATGTATTTTAAAAGTTGTTTTTTCGCTTAAAATAGTAATTGGAAAGAGGTATTTAACTTGCTGCAATTTTAATTTTTTATCAGTGTCACTCCAGACTTTGCACATTTTAAATGTATAAAATGAGAATTCTAAATTTGAATTAAGACTCATATATGTCAATGTCCTTACAAATACCATTTGAGGGACATAGATTCTTTGATGTAATATTACACACAACTGTGTGCTATAATCAATCTGAGTGATTAATATTTGATCGGACGGTTCAGATTAAATATTTAATTTTACCTTGCAAAATAATATCAACCGTTAATTTAAAATTATATAGATTTGATCAATTACTGCATGCTTCAGTGTACGTAGCAAATCCATATGCCCATTTGAGTTGTACTACATAACTATTCGGTGCAGTTTTATTATTAGTATATATTACATAATATCTCTATTATATACATAGCGAGATTCCCACGGAGCTCTCTCGTGCATTCTCAAGAAAATTTGCTTATGTGGCATTTAATTAGAGCTAAATTATTCTTTAAAAAAATAAGAGTTAAATTGCTTAGGTGTCATTCAATTAAAACTTATATATTTTTGTATCTTTTTTTGTATCTTCTCTAACTCATTATTATAAAAAAAATAAAAATTTGTTGGATATATACAACTAAACTAGAGTTTCTTTTTTTTTTTTTTTAATCTTTTTTTTTTTTTTTTATCGAGTTTTTTTTTTTTTTTTTGTCATTCAAATAGAGCTTCTTTCATATTTTTTTTATTGTAGAAACTTTAATATTATATATTTTTTTGTAGAAACTCTATTTTTTTTTTGTAGAATCTTCGATATTATATCTTTTTTGTAAAAACTCTTTCTTTTTGTGGGGATTGGTATTTCTTGATTTGTTTTAAAATAAATTTAAATCATATTTCATATTTTTTTTATGGGATCACTCATTTAAAATTTTATCTAGCACGATGAAAAGTGATCACATGATAAAAAAGCGTTTGTAGATGATAATGAGAACTAATTACGAGAATTTTATTGATATTCGTTAGAAAATAATAAAGAATTAACAACTATTTTTTGTTCATGGAGCAGCTAGAGAGTCCTGTAACGGACACAAGACGGGTAGAATTAGAGAGAGAGAGAGAGAGAGAGAGAGAGAGAGTCTCAGTGGTGTACAATGAAAACGGCGAGCATTCATCACGCCACTATTAAAAAAACACATTGAATAATGAAAATTTGAATTTCAATCGCGAATCTATATTTTTATATTTTATCATGGATATCACTTATTCAAAATTTTATCTAGCACGATAAAAATGATTCCCATGATGAAAAGTTTATATATATGATAGTGAGACTGAGCACGGGAATTTTATTAATATTCAATAGAAAATAATATATATATATATATATATATATATAGAGAGAGAGAGAGAGAGAGAGAGAGAGAGAGAGATATAAATCTATTGGTGTTGGAGAAATAAGAAACGAGAAGAACTTCTAACCCCCAATATTAAAAATACACATTGACGAATTAAAATTTGAATTTCGACTGTAGGAGTTATCCATATTTTCATATTTTGTCATGGGGATTACTTATTCAAAATTTTATCTAGCACAATGAAACATGATCCTCATGGTGAAAAGTGTATGTAGATGATAGTGAGAACTGAGCACGAGAATTTTATTGATATTCATTAAAAAAAATATAGAATTAACAATTTTTTTGTTGATAGAGCCTCTATAGAGTTCTTTAACGGAGGTAGGAGAGAGATAGAAATAGAGAGAGAGGGGGGATCTCTCAATGGTGTATAATGGAAAATGTTGAGCACTTTCCACCCGACTATTAAAAATACACATTGACTAATTAAAATTTGAATTTCGATCGTAGGGCTTATCCATATTTTCATATTTTATCACGGGGATCCCTTATTCAAAATTTTATTTAGCACGATGAAAATTGGTTCGCCATGAAGAAAAGTGTATGTAGAAAAGAGTGATAGATGAGCACGAGAATTTTATTGATATTCATTATAAAAATAATATAGAATTAACAACTATTTTTGTTGATGGAGCCTCTATAGAGTCGTGTAACGGAGACGGAAGAGAGAGAGAGAGAGATTCTCTCAACGGTATATAATGGGAAACAGAAAACATTTTCCACTCTACTATTAAAAATATATATTGACTAATTAAAATTTGAGTTTCAACTACGGGAATTTTTCCATATTTTGTGTTCATCGCACTTTCACTCTATTACATCCAACTGGAAAAATCTATGGGAATTGAAACCTAAAATAAATTAATATAATTTTAATTTTTATAATCAAGGGATTTTTTTATAATTCCAATTTTAAGCTTTCCATAAAACCTTCGTTCAAACCTTTTTCGGATGTTAATTTATCAATGTGAGTGGAGAGATCATACATATATTTTTCCATTTGACGCTCACACGTGAAAATTGCTTCTTTGTGGTACAATGACAAAAAAAAGTTTGAGAATAGGAACGTGGTCAAAGTATGTTAATATTCATTTGAAAAATAGTATAAAATTTACAATTATTTTTTGTTGATGGAGTCCCTATAGAGACGTGAGAGAGAGGGAGGATGAGAGAATCTCATGGTGTTGTTGAACGGGGAATGATGGATCATTTCCCACCCCACTATGCCCCTGTAACATCCTTAAACATATATCGTATTTTCATACTCAAGTAGATTAAATAAAATCAATCTCATAAATAATTGAAAGAAAAATATAGGCAACAATTCAAAATAATAAAAAATGAAAAATGACATAGACAACCTTCAAAGGGAAAAAAAAAAAAAACAACTTAAGCAAATAAATATTATTAAAAAATGAAAATTATCTTGTGCGAGAGATGTAGAAATAGTGAGAGAGAGAGAGAGAGATAGAATCTCTCACGGGTGTAGAAAGAAAAACGCGGAACACTTTCGATCCCACTATAAAAAATGCACCTAGACTAATTAAGTTTTCATTTGAGAATCAAGTTTATAATTATTTTATATTTAAAGGGTCACTATATAGTCCCGGGGATGAAGATGAGAGAAAGAATCTATCTCTTAATAGTGTAGAACGAGAAACAAAATAATAATTTTCATCTCGCTCTATCTTTTAACATTGTTAAACATATATTATGCAAAATCTATCTCAATTTTATATTTGCATTTTTAACTAAATTGTTCAAAATATATTAAAATAAACATATAAATAATATTTAAAAGGAAAATAATCCCGTGCACGGCACGGGCTAACATACTAGTTGGTAGTTATAAAGAAGGACTTCTATGTCAATTAAAGTGTTGCATTTTATTTAATTTACCTAACCATATATTCAAAAAAATCCAAAGTGGATTTTATTGAATCTGCAGGCCGCAATACTCTGCACCAAATCATGGGGATAATGATAGTTCAACTTATTAGATTCAGAGATGCAAAATAGAGAAAGATAAAGACGGCTAGGGTTTCAATAATATTAGAATAGCATTACTTAATAAAATAAGGATTACAAGAGAATATATAATAATACCTAAATTACTAGACTACTAACATATAAAGCCCAATACTAAAAGTCCTAATATATCTAACACTTCTTCTCAATCTCACGATGCATTAACGGATAATCATCGAGAGTTTGTCAAACAAAAACGAAAAACATACTTAATACTTAATAATATAAACTTAACATTTTATTTCTAATACTACCCCTCAAGCTAAAGCTTACTAAGCTTTACGCTTGTTACAAATTAACCCTAAAAATAAACCAACCCAACTAATAACCTTGAAGCAATTCGCAGTCATCCAATCCAGTCCAAGCTAACCAAAACAAGACCAATCGAACAAATCCAAACTAAACCAAACATAAGAATCAGCCAATAGATAGATGCAATCAAATAGAAGAAACCAATATGGAGAAGTGCAACCAATCAGAAGAAGTCAATAGGGAGAAGTGCAATGCAATCAGAAGAATCAATAGGGAGAAGTGCAATCAATCAGAAGAAGTGCAATAGGGAGAAGTGCAATGCAATCAGAAGAATCAATAGGGAGAAGTGCAATCAATCAAAAGAAGTGCAATAGAGAGAAGTGCAATGCAATCAGAAGAAATCAATAGGGAGAAGTGCAATCAATAAGAAGAAGTGCAATAAGAAGAAGTACAATACAATCATAAGAAATCAATAGGGAGAAGTGCAATCAATCGATCAAAATCAAATACCATTATAGTGCATAAAAGTCCCACAACTTGCAATCTACCATATGAACGACGCCATCATTCTTCTTTTTATTTTAAGGCAATGGATTAAGCAACAAACAAATTCAACCATCACTATTTTAGAATCTACGGTGCCTTTGTTAAAACTCATATTTCCAAAACGGCAGACCTCTATATCCATCGTATCCCACTTGCAATCCAGTAGCATAAATGCCCAAAACAAAAGAAAAAGAGCCAACACGAGAGAGAATTCAATACAATTTTATTTTTACTAAACTACAATCCAAGAGAATTTGTGAACACAAGCAATCAAACCTTATTTGTAGAGAAACCGAGGAAGCTACCATCCAACCTATAAGATGTCCACAGCAAAACAATCATGCTCTTTTTCACCAAATCAATCACAACACATTCCCAAATTTTTGGGAATTCGACGACGGAAGCAACAAACAGTTCAAGGAGGATCAAACCATGCTCTAGATACCATATTAGAATCAGAGATGCAAAATAGAGAAAGATAAAGACGGCTAGGATTTCAATAATATTATAATAGCATTACTTAAAAAAATAAGGATTACAAGAGAATATATAATAATACCTAAACTACTAGACTACTAACATATAAAGCCTAATACTAAAAGTCCTAATATATGTAACATAACTTATGTACTCCTTGTAATAAAGAAAAAGAAGAAAACTTAGTTAAAAAAAAATATATATATAATGCAAAAAACTTATGTAACATGACATGAACCATGATTTTGTCTCATGTATGAAATTTGTAATATATGGAGCTAGTGGTATGATACCATGTTTGGTGAGTTTGACCAATAGCTAAAGCAGTGCCTACAATCGTGTTGAATCTAATAAAGATAGCACAGATATACAAAGATTCCCTTCTTATCTATTTCTTTTTTATATATTGTCAATCTCTGTTTTAAATTGTTTGTAATTCTTATTCCTTTTAGATGGCACAAAACATTGATAGAAAAAGGGGTAATATTTAAAAAAGATAGTCTATCAATTTGAACCAACTCACTAAATTTCATGCTCAACATTGAGAAAGATTTGAGAAAACTTTATACTACTATAAAGTGACATATCTGGTCTTCCACATTAATTTTGTAAAAATGAGATAATTCCAATATAAAAACATAATACAAATATAAAAACATAATACAAAGCCAAAAATAATATGACACTTCATATATATATATTTAACATCTTGATAAAAAATTTACTATATAAATCACCGTCATTTGAAAATATTAGACACAATTTTTATCTCACAATTTTATCTCTTTGATTTTAATTTTTGTTCTCATAATTTCATCTCTTTGAGTTTCACTTGACAACCACTTTTTACTCAATTTTGTATCTTATTTCTTCAAACCAAATGGATCCAAATCAATGTATTTTCAACGATCTATGTGGAATCATGTGCAAAATTATCAACATTCTAATTTTCAAAATTCTCAATTTTTACCACCGCCACCAACAAACCCCAACATGTTTTATAGATCTCAAATGGATACTCAAGGTGTAGAGTTTACTCCTTATGAAACTCAAACACCGATAGGGTTCATGTCCAAGTGTCAAATTCTAGAATGAGTTCTTTAAAGTTCTATCATTAGAGAGAAAAATGATAAAGTTGCTTTATGGGTATATGGCATTATGGAGCCCACTCAAAGAACCCACGAAGGGTTGCACCTAGAGCTGTAAAAATGGGCCGGGCTATCGGGCCGGCCCAGTAGCCCTGTAGTTTTATACGGGCCGGGCCGGGCTTCCCAAAAAATATTATTGGGCCTTATTGGGCTGGGCTCCCGGGCCTATTTTTTTAATGGGCCATCATGGGCTGGCCCCGCGGGCTTTTGGGCCGGCCCCTTAAAGAATTAAAAAAAAATATCTAAAAATAATTTTACCTAAAAATAAGGAATTTTAGTTAACATAAAATCTTTAGATAAAATAAGTAACAAAAGATGAGATTTGTTTTTTTTTAAGGAAAAAGATGAGATTTGTTAGTTATGAGATAATTATTAAACCAAATTTGTTATGATTATCTTTATTTGAAAAAAAAAACAACTTAATCAATCATTATATGTAGTTTTATTATCCATTGAATTTTTTTATAAAAAAAATTTGTCAAATTTTTATAAAAAAAATATGAAAAGATTTGTCGGGCCGGCCCATCGGGCCATTGTGGGTCATTGCTTATTGGGCTGGGCTGTGGGCCGGGCCTTGGACCTTAATGGGCCGGCCCACTTCAGCCCAATAGATATCTTGGCCCTATGGGCCCGGGCTGGGCTGGGCCGACCCATTTGACAGCTCTAGTTGCACCATTGGAGGTGCTATAACAATGCTTGATTTAAAAAAGTAAACTTGAGGGACCAAAATTGCACATTTGAAATTAAAGATTATTTTATAAATAAAAAAACTATTTATAGATTATTGTATTTCAGAGATAATAATTTCATAAGAAAAAACACAATTTCAATGTTTTATAAGCATTACACTAACTTTTTTACATTGTTTTTCATAAAAAAACTCAATAAATTAACTATTATGGGTGATAAAAATTCTAAAAAATTAAATTAATTTTTTTTTACAATTTTGATAAATAGTATTTAGTTATTATAATATTTTAAATGATAGTAAAATGATTTCTTTCAAAAAAATATTCATTTACCTAATAATTTAATGATCCAATGTATTAGTGCATTGAAATTTTTCATATGTACCATAGAATTTGCCCTTTATTAATTTTGTTTTGGCCAATTACAGTTATGCATGTATTAAAAGATTGCCACGTAACTGCGATCGGGAGGGGGCTGGAACCACTTGATGCCAGAACTGACCCCCGAACCAGATTCAACTGGTGGTGAAAACTAAAAAAAAAAAAAAAAATTGCCACGTAACTTGTGACCTACATATATATGAGCCTTCAATTTAATATTCTTATGCCCAGAGAAATATATATATACTTATAACTTTATAAACATACCAAAGATATTTAAGTAATTTCTCATTTTTTGGCTTCTAGTTCCCCTATTGGAGACTACTAAACAAATATCATGTTTTACCAATATAAATCATATTTCAAACCATGAACTAGTGACATAAAACTTAGATGTAGGTTAAAGTCTTACTCAATTAGATTCATATAACTTAATGATAAACTATCAAATTATTTTCTTATCCCTCAAGGTAAATTAGAAAATACTATAATTTAATAGTTAATCCTAATTAATCATACATAAATATAATAAAAATTCATGTAGGATAAAATTCACTATGTTCAATATAATCAATTACCATCAATGTCACTAACATGATTTTAAACTCTTAATATATAATTGTACATAATTGTCAAAAAATATAGATATAATTGTACATAATTAAAAATGCTCCCTAATCATTTAAAATTATATAAATCATAAATGGGTCAGGATCAAATGACACCAAGGTGTCAAACTTAGTAACATGACACATCCGATAATTCTTTATCGGATAATCGTATTACAAAATCAACCGTTGGATTCAAAGTTATTATTATATAGATCATGTCTATAAAATTTAACATCAATCGGAAACCATTTGATGGGTTAAAGAGAAGGATAAAAATTAACGGCTTTGACGAAGTTTTGTAAGACGTTGGTTTTTTATGCATCTCATTGACATATCAAATGATTTCCGATTGTTGTTAAATTTTATAGAAATGATCTATATAATAATAGCTTTGAATCCAACGGTTGATTTTGTAATACGATTATCCGGTAAAGAATTATCGGAGGTGTCATGTTATTAAGTTTGACACCTTGGTGTCATTTGATCCTGACCCATCATAAATATATGGAACTGTTTTCCTTACTTACCTTCAGAGCCAAAGTTTGATCAATCTATACTCCACAACAAAATATCTTTTTTGACAAAAACAAACCCAATATCTCCATAAGTTATTCTTTCAACTAAATTAGATAAATGAATATGAAACATCAAATGTTACGATTTACAAAACCTATACTCTTTCAACTCAAACGTACACAAATAAAATACAAAATGCAGTTTTGAATCCACAGTGGGAGTGATGGAACCACAACTTATGCTGCCGCACAATATCACTGTGAAAACGCCTACTCCCAACACATGCTAAGTAGGATGCTGCAAACACAAGGCCTTACGGGTTTAACCGTTTCCGAAGTTCCTCTACAAAATTTTCTCTAGGGATGTTTATGTTTACAACACTACCAGCATCAAAATGTTTCAATTGCAGTGTGCCTTCTTTTATTTCCTGCTCGCCAACAAGTATCATCCAAGGGATCCTTGATTCTTTTGCATAATCAAAGTGCTTCGGTAATCTTTTGTTGACCATGAACTCTGCTTTCACCCCAGCATCCCAGAGTTCACCAGCTAGCTCTCCGGCTAGTGTTACATCATTCCCTAATATGCTCACTAGGACTTCTGTCTTGGTTGGTCGGGCCATCTAACAAAAACACCAAATTATTAATACGAAAACAGTGGGTTCCTATCTAGGGGATAATTTAAACCCGGACATTCATTCACAACTTGATAATGACACAATATTGGGTGAAAATTATAATAAAAAAGAAACAACCAAGATCAGTATTATCATTCATTTCCACATCAAAACAGCAACAAAAAGAAGAGGAAAGGAAATATGCAAGAGTCAGCTGCAAACATCCGTAATGAATAGATGGATGACTCTGGTGATGGAATCAGGTCATCAACCAGACAGCATAAGAAACAGTGGCAGTATCTGTCTGGTGGCAGCTATGTTTAGGAAATAGTGACAGAATTATGTAATGACAGTTACCATTAGAAAATAACTTGTGTTCAAATTTAATAAAAAAAAATACCTTCTGTGTTCAAATGGGATTTTATGCCCAAAATAATCAAGGAATATTAATTTGTTTTGACATAAACGACTATAAAAGTTAATAATCAAGTATTATGATCACCTGGTTCTTTTCCTTCATTTTTTGCTCCTTTATGACAAATACTCTTTCAATTCCCAGACTAACACCAACTGCTGGAACTTGCTTTGAACCAAACATCCCTATCAGGTTATCATATCGGCCACCAGCAGCAATTGAACCAACCTGTGTATAAACGATAAATCCATCGCTAAATATAAGCAAAAGTTTTCAATAAAAACTCTGTAAATGAAACAGACAGAAAAGGTTTATGCAAAAATATGACTAACATAAACGGTATGCCACTCTCAAGAATCAAGGATTTCAATTTTACTTCTATATAGATCATCCATATGCTTTCTGAATAAGAATAATTGCAGAAAATGATGAAAAAAATCATGTTGAGACCATTTTCAAATTAAGTTTGGTGCTGATCACTGAACTTTTTCTTCAGTATAGAAGGAACAGAACTGCAATGCCACTGCTAAAAGACTTCTTGAAATTTTTGCATTATTTATTTTAAATGTGGTTGGTTATTTAATTTGGACCACTTGTTAGGATAACCACGTTGCAAAAGTTTGACTAGAAATCTCATGTAAGTGACAAGTCGAGCTATCAAAGAAAATAGATTTAGTAAAAAACACAAATTTGTAGCAACATTGATCTTTCTTGATCATGTGATTCTCTCATGGATGAAATGATCATCTAATTACTCAAAATTTTGTTTTTTACCAAAAAATACTTCATTCAGTAAAAGGAGTACAAAGAAGGGTAAGAAATACTCCTACAGCTGCAAAAGATAAAACAGAGATGAGAGAATAGACAAAACCATGATTTCAAAAACACTCCAATTTCTTCGGCGGCGCAATATACTCATCTTCAAAAATCAAGGGTTAAAAACATAGAAACCGCCAAAATTATTTTCAAACAGAAAATAAAAAACAAATTTTAGTCTGAGCAGATTTAAGCAAGGTTGTTAAAATCGCGATTTAAAATGTAAAAACTATAGATTTTACGTTTCTAGGTAGCGATTTCGAGTTAAATCGCTGGTAGAATCGTTTTCTGGTAAAATCATGATCTGGAACGATTTTACACGATTTAAATCGTAGTAAAATCTCTGAAATCGTGTAAAATCGTAGTAAAATCGTGTAAAATTGATGGTTTTAACTCTGAGACAATTTTATATTTTTATTTTTAAAAAAAAATTGACACTTTTTTAAAAATTGACAATTTTTATGAATATTACATTTTATTATGGTGATTTAGTATATTTTAGATTTGAAATTAAGTTGAAATTTTAAATTATTAATGCATTATAGTATTATATAAGTATATATGCATGTCATGTATATAAAATTAATATTATTTTACGTTTCGATTTTACCTAGGCAAAAAGAGTTAAGGTAAAATCTCGATTCTGACAACCTTGGATTTAAGACCTCTGGCATTGTGCTCCTCAAAGGACGAGAGAACTAAAGAAGAAACATTTCAGAATGTGGAGAGAAGACAAAAGACACGAGAATTACCTGAGCACCTCCTTTAAAAACAGCTTCAAATATAACTCCAGTATAATAATCAAGACCTCTGGCAAGACTCAAGTCAAAAACCACCTTATCAAGGCGTTTTGATTTATCCAGAGCATTAAATAAAATTTCCAAGTCATTCAATGCATCAACAGATCCAGCATTTTCTAAGAAAGCACTGCCTTCTTGTTTAAGTTTAGATAATAATGTTAGAGGATGTCCTTTTTCTTTAACAAAAGTTCCAATTCTGTCAGCTGTCTCAGCAGTTAATCCTTTCTCTTCCACCTACAACATGGAAGTCAGTAAAAACCACACTACTAAACATAGGAAGTCATGGCATTACAAAAAAAAATAGCTTCCTGATACTAACAGTTTAAAGCAAATATTAATGTTGCAAAGAATTGTGAAACAACTATTGAATGTCTTTCAAAATGTGAAACACGAGGAACAGTTTAGAAATTGAATGTCTCAAAATGTAAATTATGATAAAGGGCAACAACTATTGAATGTCTCAAAATCTTAAGCCAATGTTATGCAAATATACTTGGATAGTTCTACTGACATTTAAATTAGGAATGCAACTTCTTTTTTATTTATGCAAAAACAATGTAAACAATATCTTAAATCACATCACTCGGACAATATTTGTTCAACTCAGTCCAACACATATCAGTAAGTGATCCTCCAAGTAAAATAAAAAAGTGTTATCATATATTTCTATAAAAGAAAAAACAATAATACTGGTTTTGAAAGATAAACACACAGTCTAATGTATTCAATCAATCCTTTTCATCTAATCGAGTCCAACATTTGAAATCGTAAATGTTACCAGTAACAGCATAATCGAAAATAGATGCAAAATACAATATAATGTGATGCAAACATTGCTCATAAATGAAGAAACAGCAATAGAGAAGCCTAACTATTTTCCATTGATAAAGCATCCAAAACAATATTTATCAAAAGAATCCGTCAATAAATTAGGCAAAACAATATTTACCAAAATAATGCAATGGTACCAACTTGAATTATATCCATAAACCAAACTATTTCCCATTGATAAAGCATGAAATATAAAACATTTAGAAATTGAATATAAAATAAAAGCCTACGTCTTTCAAAATGTGAAACACAAAGAACAGTTTAAGCACAACAAAATTGGTACGCTCAATCATAATAAAAATAATTATAAAGGAAATATAAACAAACAACCTATGTCCTCACCATTTCTTTTCTTATCTGTTCAAATGGTTGTTTGTCCAACTTGTCAATACTTGAACATATAGTCCTAAACTTTTCAGGAGGTACTCCACATATTTGCATCATGCCATCCAATAATTTTCTATGATTCAACTTTACCTGTGAAACAAAAAGAAAATTACAACAGAAAGGTCATAAGGAAACACACATAATATAATTAGAAGACATCATTGAATATGAAATTTAACCACTAAATTGGAAAACCACATTTAATCACCAGACACATTCAAATGAATGATATTATAAGGTTTAAATTATATCCAATAAGCTGGGATGAGTAAACTAGTCACATTTAACAAGATCATGAGTGCCCTCAAAAGTCAAAACAAAATTCAATCAACAGGCACATCTAAATGAAAGATATTATAAGCCCAGCATATAATATCATTCAAAATGTACAATGAAACTTATAAGCCCAGCATATATACTACTAGTACATGTTCTGATATTGTGCTGTGCCAATAATCGGCCACCAAAATACGTATAGACAGACCATGAAAAGTAATGGTTCTAGAAATATCAAATCACAGGCTCGGTAAACAGTCTAAATAGTTCTACAAATTCAGAAACCAATATTTTTTGTAGGAGGGATTTTATAAAAATTTACCTCAAAATCCCCAATCTCCAGCTCCTCAAGCAATTCAGTCAAAATTCTAACAACCTCAAAATCTGGAGCCATTTTTTCAGATGGACCAGCAATATCAAAGTCACATTGATAAAATTCACGGTATCTTCCTTTAGATGGGTTGTCTCTTCTGTAGACCTTAGCTATTTGGTACCTTTTCAAAGATGTCAGACCATTCATAGCTACAAACCTAGCGAATGGAACTGTCAAGTCATACCTCAAAGAACAGAGCTCCCCACCCTGTCAAACAAGTTGATTTACCAGTTAACATGAAATGAAATCCAACTTTATCTATGGATTTGGTGGGAACTAATCTAGATGAGAACCTTAATGGCAGTCTGGCTTAAAAAACAGAAGTCTAGATGCATGAAAACGATCAGAATTATCAGAAGGAAAATTTTTACAGTAAAAATATAAATTTTAAAAAAAAAAATCACTACTTTGATGGCTGTAAGTTTTTTTCCGTACAATATTTTTATCTGGAGAAAAGAAAAAGGTTTTGTCATGCAGTCAACTCAACTAGTCAAGAAGTGAACAAGCAATAAACATATGTACCTGATCAGCAAGATCATAAATCAACTTTGAGTCTTCACCATATTTTCCCATGAGAGTTTCTCGTAATTCAAAGACAGGTGTATCCAAGGCTGTGGCACCATGTCTCTCAAAAACTTTTTCTATTACTGAGAATGCTTCCTTTCTAATTGTCATTTGTTCTTTAGCAAAATCACGAGTCCCCTGATGTCACATTGTGATACTCAAATGTAAGATTACCAACAATAGCATCCCAGCCAGGTACAGAAGTAAACAAAAAACAATTTCATTATCTATAGGCAACACCATTAAATTAAATAAATGCCTTCAAAATAGATTCAAAAGGAACACCAGTTCCACATTACATGAGGTAAGAATTGGATTACATATGATTAAAAGTAACAGCTCATACAAGATTCCTTGAAATATAATTTAACAATAAAAACTATCACTCGTGTCTCTATCGAATCAGATTATAACTCTACCAAGGTTGCCAAACTCGAAAGTCTATGTAAACTTGATGGAGCTTCCTAAGACTCGACTCGTAAAAGTCTACCTCCTAATACACAATTATATTAAAAAAAATCCTTTCATAACATTCAAATACAATACATATACCATGAAGGTAATAAATTTTCTACCTTCTGACTTCATAATTAAGCAAACCATAATAATAAAATATGATGATACAATGCTTATATCATCAAACTTAAATATTTCATAGATCAGTGTAATGATGCAACTATTCAACAACAAAACGATTGAGCATAGTTTTTTTATTAAAGGTTGTTTTAATCCTCACAACAGTGTTTAAATGCACTCAATAGATATAAAATCAATTAAAATGTTCAAACAAAGTTTCAACTTGTCGACAAAAAAGTGATAACGTTAAGAGAACTATAACATGCATATCAAACCTAAGTAACACGGTTAATCTTATCCATAAAAGAGTCCAATAAAATTACCTTAGGAATCTTCGGCAATCTTCTGCTTTCATTGCTTTCTACAACATCCTTTACTTTCAAAAGAAATTCGTTGAATTCAGGTTTCGCCAAATCCAAAAACGATAGAAAATCAGCCACCCAAGTCTCCAATAGCCACGAATTCTCTGCGCCACTATTTTTTTCACTCTGCAACCTATCCTTAATCAGAGCCAAAATCGAACTAGTTCCTTTCCCCAAAACAGCTTTCTTTTTCTTCTTATCAACTTTGGAATTCTCTCCATTTTCCCGAACATTTCCGATCTTTTCATTTAAGTCAGCAGCCTCAAGTACAGCATAAGCAGTCAAAAGTTCCCATGCCACAATTTTCCAAACAAGCCCAAACAACACATTGATTTCATGTGCAAACTTATCATACACTCTTCCAGAATATAAACGGAAAGATTCATTAAAGCTACTAATCAAACTAGCATCAGTAGGACATTGCTTCCCAAAGATTTCGCCGATACTCGATTTCAAATCATTGCTACCAATAGCCGATAAATTACTTTGCGCACGAGCAAAACTAATCTCACCCAATTCCATCAATGCCATTGCCAAAGGAAACAACACATTACACACAGTGTGCTCACTACCAAGCTCAATTTCCCCTAATTTATGACCCGAATTCAACTCAACCCGCATCCTAGCATGCACCGATTTCACTTTCTCCCTAATAACTCCATGAACTTTCGGAATTTTCACAATCGAAGGAACAATTTCCTTTCCAACAAACTTAGATCCATTAAGCAAAATTCTCACATCACCAGCAACACCAACTTCTTCCTTAGAACTATGTCCATCACCAGAATCCATCAAGTTAAAAACCGTCACATCAGCCTTCAACGCCTCACACGAAAACGCAGCAGCAACATCAGCAAACACCGCAAGCGCCGCCGATTGATGATCCAGAACAGCAGAAACACCGAGCAACGCCGAACACTCGTTATTCATCAACAATGAGTGTTCGTCTTTGGTTACATCGAGTTCCTCTTCGAATTGAAAACTCTTCTGATTCGAATTGAGTGATTCTAATATCAATAACGGAAACTGCTTTGATGAGTTACAGAGAAGGAGTTTGTTTAGAAGAACGATTAAGAAGGCTCTGGTTTCTTCTAGGGTTAGAAATTCGGGGATGGTGATTTTTTGCTTTAACGACGGCGTTGAAGATAGTCTGTCGAGTGCAGATGAATCGATACGGATTTGAGCTTGGCCGGTGGCGGTGGCGTAGACGGAGGAGGAAGGGAGAGATGAACCCTTCCCGCCGAGTGTTATGGCGGAAGTCATTGCTCTCGATCGAGGGTTTAGCTTCTGCTTCAGTTCAGAAATTCAGGTTCTTTCTAACACACTACACTATATATTCTGCTTATTTTCGGTTTAATATTCACTTGGACAAAATATTCTTCTTTTTTTTTTTATCAATATCTCCAATTTTTGTTTTAACAGGTCCGCGAAATATTGGGTTAAATTAGTAAAAAAATTAAAATAAAATTGGGTTAAACAAATTTTTTGTCTCCAAAAAATTATTAAATTTTATTTTTCAACTCTATAAATAAAAGTGATATATTTTTGTTGTTACAAAATTATTGTACACGCACGTTAAAAAAATCATATAATTTGATTTTTAAATCAAGATTTTTGTTAGTTTTATCTTTATTTTTTAAAATTGAAAAAAATCATGAATTCAATTATCTCAATTTATAAAATTCAAAAGTTTTATAAAATGTGTCAAAAAAAAAGTTTTATAAAAGTATAGTATTCTACACATGCTTATAAGAAATGATTCAAAAACTTAAGTCCAATTTCTATTTTGAAATGGTTGTATGTTTTCTCGATGACACTTAAGTCTAATTGCTATTGACTATATGTAAATTATCCTGAGATGATTAAATGTTGTCTCGATGATTTATAAAAAAATTGTTTTTTGAAAAGAATTTTAACTTCCATTGTTAAATAAATTATGAGATAGTTATTTGTTGCATTGATGGCCGTTAAAGTCTAATAAATTTTGAGATGATTAAATGTTGTCTCGATGATCTTTAAGTGCAATCACCATTTTGATATGGTTATGGTTGTCTCAATGACGCTTAAGCCCAATTGTTATTGGCTATGTAAATTATCTTCAGATGGCTAAATATTGCGTCGATGAGTTTAAGACTATGTTTTGATTGATTGAATAAGATTGAATGGAATGGGAATGGATGAAATGGAATAATGTTTCATTGTTTGAATTTGAAAAATAATAATGGAATGAAATGAAATAGGATGGAATGAATTTTATCTCATAACATCACTTATCTTCAATTTTGTTCCTCTCATTTTAAAAATATTCAAATAATGGAATGAAATATTTATTACATTCCGCTCCATCCTATTCCACTCAATGGAATGACATATTTATTCCATTCCGCCCCGTTCCATTATATTTCATCAATCCAAACAGAGCCTAAGTTTCATTGCTATTGGCTTTAATAAATTATGAGATGGTTAATTGTTGTCTTCATGATCAATAAGTTCAATTGTTATTCGCTTTATAAACTGAGAAGATGAAATATTGTCTCGATGACAATCTAATTCACTTGTCAAGCCAAGTTCTTTTTATTTTTTCTTTCAATTTTTGATTAATATAAATTTTAATATATACTAATTTGTGTTGTTTTTTAACGGGTTGCATTGTGAATTAAACTTGATGCGAAAGAGGAAAATTGTTTAATTAACATTGGTGTCTTTTGTTTTGATAAAAGGAACCAATTTTTCTCGATTATTAAAATATTTTTCATCTTCTACCTCAAGATTCTATTTGACGCCAATTTTTTTTTGTTGAACAAAATTGACACCAAAATTTTAAAAAATTAATTTTATTCAATATTCAACAAAAGAATGAAACCTGCACTTCAACCTCTATTGGTAAATAATATTGACATGACGGCACAAGTTATGGTGCATAAGCCATGTTTATGCACCGTGCATAAATACCCAAAATTGTTTAGCGCACCTCCCATAATTTTAGGGGGTGCACTAGAAATTTGGGGGGTGCGCTAGAAATTTGGGGATGCGCTAAGCAAACTGGGGGGTGCGCTAAGTAATCTGGGGTGCACTAAACAATTTTCATTATTTAACCACCCCCTACCAATTTTGCAGCATGTCACTAATCATTTGGTCCATGCTATATGAGATATAGATACGGGATGAAGAAGAATGCCAACTTTATTGAGATGCCTATCCATTCCTTATTTAGAAGCCCTTAATTTATCTAAAATTTTAAAGAATTTGTCGATTTTAGTTTTACACGGGTACCATTCTATTAATTTGTTTTTGATATTCAAATTCAAAGGACCTGCCACATCAAGGGCCAAGTACCGATTCTTTGCTTCTGTGGGTGATTGAAGAATAACATGTTTATTGTATTTTCTTTTGTTTGTTTGAAAATTCAATTCAACGTAAACTGAGTATTGCAAATTGCCAAATTAGCAATGTATACTAAGAAAAGTGTACAAAGTATGAATGAGTGAGAATTTTTTAAAAATATAAGAAAGAGAAACAAAGTCTATTTAATTTCATTTTCCCCATTATTTTGGTTTTCAAGGGGATTGATGAAGGTGTGACTATATAATATTTACATTATTACTGTTGTCGACGTTGCGGGGTCTTGGGGGTTCGAGGGTTTTGTGAATCTAACTTTCTAAGCCTTGCGCGCGCTCGGTTGATTCTGTCTTTCACGCTCACACGAGGTTCATCTTGCCCATCATCGGTTGAGTTTGGTTCAGGGTCCCATGCTTCATCTTCTACCTCGTCCATATATTCGGTTTGAGCATCAACAATGTTAGCACGTACTGTTTGCGACTTTGGTGCCTCCGATATGTGACGATTGATTGTACTTGGTGATGATGGTGGACTTGTTGGCCATTTCTTGCTTTTGCTTAGTGAACTATTTTGCTTCATAAAGGATGATTGCATTGTTGATTTTTGTTGACCATTTTGAACTTGCTCCTCACTTTTCTGCAATTGATTAATGGTACTATCATAAGTTACACAACATCTTCAAGTTACATATTATCTCGAGGGAAAAATTGTTTAATTGAGTTCTTAAATCAATTTGACAAATAAGCAAATAATTCTCTCACTTTTTCTTTAATGGAGTTAGGTGTCAAAGGTTAGTTTCTCTAAAATTAAACAATACCTCTTATTTGAAGAACAATTATTTATGCATAAAAAATATTTATTTCTTGTCATAAAAAATTATTTTATTTTACAATGGTAATCCGTTTTACATTGAAATTCTTACCACTTAAACCAATTTATTATTGATGATGTATTTTATTTTAGATTAAATATAACATTTTTTATCGACTCAACTGTATATTTTATTTAAGACCAGATAAAATATTCAAAAATCACAATAATGTTATAACTATGGTTAAGTATATAAAAATATTAATAGAAAAATATAACTAACTACATTTAGGAAACCTTAGAAACTACTAAAAAATATGAAGGTAGTTCCTATTTGTAGGGTGGGTTTACCGGTGTAGTAGTGGACTTGGTGGAAAGTTTTGAAGATTGAGAAGCCAATTGCTGAAGAGCTTGAAGAAATGCAGTATGTCCAAATTGTGCACAATATTGCCAATAAAATATAACATAATCCCATCCCCTAGCTTTCCACTCTTGTATTGTCCTATCAATGTCATTTTCATGCTTTGATACATATGGCCTCAACACTGTCTCATAAATAAAACCGGTTCCCTGCATTTACAATAACACTTCGTAATTTAATTCATATATACTATCAATTAATAGTGATCATTAGATCATTAAAAACGAACATATATGATATGTAATCGTCAAAGTCACGTATAAATTAACAGTGTAACACTAACAATGTATCAAAATTTAATTATTTATACTATTGATACAAAAATACTTGATACCATGAAGACTATGAGATGCAAATTAAATACCATTAAAATTAATCAATGGAATGCAAAAAAAAAAAAAAATCATGTAGTAAAGGGCTTACCCTAGTTTTAGGATACCACATGTAGACAAAGAGCACCAACTTCATCTCTCCATACATTGGCAACCTTCATATAAGTTCAAATTGAATTCACAAGATGAAGTTAAATAATTAAGAAGGCAACAACATACATAAAGAATTATTATTGTTAATAAAAAATTCCATACTTACCATGAAATAAATATATCCAAAAACTTTTCCAATACAGTGAAGAGTGCCACAATAGTCCTACAAATATATGACACAAATTAACATGATTCAGAGATGCATCAAAGCTTAAAAATTAAAGAAAATCAAACTAGTGGTTTTATTTTTCCTTCACATTTTCAATTCACTCATAGATATACATCCCAAATTTTAAATAAAGGTTCACGACTACAACCTATGCTATGTAATGCGATGCGCACAATTGAGAAAATATTGCGATTGCTACACCCGCTGTTTAAAATATTGATGTGGTCTCAACCGTGTGCATCGCAAATTGAGACCGCAATTTTTTACAATATTATCAACAACATCATCAATCATCATGTCCATTTCAAAAGACTTTAATTGCAAAGAAGAGACATATTTATACCAATATTTACACCAAAAGCGAAGTTCCTCAATGTCAACACGATTTTTCTCCACTGTTTTGTAGCATTCGAATCCAGGGTATGCATACCCTAAGAGAAGACTGCAATTCAAAATGGATCATAAGAATATAACATAACAATGACTCAAAAATAAATAGGAAATAATTCATCCATTAAATCAAATTTCTCAAAATTAAATTAAACTAACATACATGAGGCAACGATTGATGAAATCCCCCAACATTTTCAACAGCTATTATTTACACCAACACAAACTGTGTGGAATCTGAAAATCAAATCAAACCAAACAAATTAACTCATCAAATTTCTGAATAAAATATGTTAAATAAATGAAACAAATAAAAAATGTCACAAAACCAGCAATTGGTTTTTTTTTTTTTTGAAGGAAAAACTAGCAATTTGTTGTGTTGCAATTAATTGTAGAAAAAAAGTCATTCTACAAAAAAAAAATAAAAAAATAAAAAAATAATTGAAAAGAAAACATAAAAAATAAATATATCACATCACCTGTCGTTTTACAATGAGATTCTGAACCCCACAATTGAAAGAGGCACCCGAATATTATCAAACCTATTGGTCTGGTAATTAGGGTGCCTCAAACAAAAACTTGAAATGAAAATTAAACAAGGTGATTTTGTTTTTTTATTCCTTAGAAGCTAATGTGGTTTATTCTTTTGAAAGAATTGGCCTCTGATTCTCTCTTTCTCTTGAAACAAAATGAGAAAGAAGCCTTTGATCAGAGGCAACAAAAAATTCTCAACGATGTACAATAGTAGTACAATGAATTTTTTTGTTATTTATAATAGGAGAAAAAATAGTAAATTAGTGAGAGAGAAAAAGAATGAAGGGGTGTGTGTGATTCTCTTTAATTTTAGATGCAACCGTATGTGTTGTGTTTGTGAATTTGAGACATTTGTTGGTACTTTTTCATAGGGAAAAACGGATTAACGGTTGTACATGAAATGGTGCGAGGGCAATTTGGTCCTTTTGTGATTTTTATTGAATTTTTTAGGACGTGGATGAGTGTATGGTTTTGATTAATATGATTATTTAACTTAATTTTTGTTAACAAAGGGAAATATTTGGTGGAAGAGCACGTTGTGATTCTGGCAGATTGACCGGATAATCCTTAATTAATTTAAAGATATAATAATCTACCTAATTATGACCCGTTTCTTATAGATGAAAAAATAAATGATTTTGAGCTTAAATGATTTAGAGATTATTTTTTAGAAATTTTACAAAAAATCAAAAGTTATTTTGTGTTTGTTTACTTTGACAAAAATTACTTCTATAAGGTTATTTTTGGAATATTAAAATTTATGTAAGGATATTTTTGGATAAAAAATATCTCCACCTTTTGACCATTGTTTTCTCTTTCCTCTAAAAAAAATTCTATTTTTTAAGAAGCTACTATTTTTAGCTTATCATTTTTAGCAGTTTTTAGATTTTTTTTAGATTCTGATTATTTATTTAAAAAAAGCTATAAGAAATTGACTCATAATGATGGAGAACTAACAATCTAGGGTTTGATTGATCAATTTTGGTAATGCTTAATCTATCAAAAGGGTAGAGAAGTAATTATTGTCTTGAAGTACGAATATTAACC
Organism: Trifolium repens; assembly: GCA_030408175.1. Taxonomy (NCBI): domain Eukaryota; kingdom Viridiplantae; phylum Streptophyta; class Magnoliopsida; order Fabales; family Fabaceae; genus Trifolium; species Trifolium repens. The sequence continues at coordinate 19,200,481 of CP125837.1, forward strand.
ATAGAGTATTCAAATTTAAATTAATCCAAATTAAAACCGTAAATTGATTTAAGTAAACTAAAACTCCTAAAAAATTGAATACATATGAATGTGATTGGATGTGATGTGAAAGTTATTGGATCAGATCGAATTACCGATTGATTTTTTAAAAAGAATTCAAATCGAAGCAACCACATACGTATATTCTAATACTTTATCTTTTTATTAGTATGATAAATTGTATGAACTTTTTTTTTTTTACAACAAATTGTAGGAACTTATTATTTGTTGGTTTTGAATTTTTTTATTACAACTTATTAATTTAATCTAATTTTATATTATTTCATATGTTTCAAATAAGCTAAATTATATATTTGGTTGCTTAACTTATTTTGTGTTTATATTTTAGTCTCATAACTATTTTATGTTACGTTTTAATCTCTTCACTTTACTTTTGTTTGCGTAAAAGAAAAAAAAACTTTACTTTTGTTAAATATATACTAGTTCACTACAAGAAAAGTGTGTTATAGAGTCAACAGAAAATGGACGCTAAAGGACAAAAAATGGACGCTAAAAGCATTTTAGCGTCAATTTAGCGTCCAAAAATTTGAGGACAATAAAAGCTTTGATGCTAAACAGTAGCGTCCATGTGGACGCTAATTTGTGTTTACTATTATGGACGCTAAAACTGAAGCTAAACCCCCAACCAGATACTGACGCTAATTAGCATTAGCAATTGTGGATGCTAAAATGATGTTAAAAATATTAAATATCAAATCGGTTAAAACATCAACTGATGTAAAAAGTCTATATTTTTTCAATAAAAAAAAATCTGTTTTTCTTTCCCTCACAACCATATATAATTTTGTACGTGACCATAATTTCATACAAACTCACTTAATAACCAAAGCTTGGATAATGATATAATTAATTAAATATCAGCTCAATAAGCATTAATCATGTAAAAAAATTAATGTACTAGTCATTTCTACAATTGAAGATAGAGTGGAGGTTAAAAAAAAACTCAATGGCTATCATAGTTTAAATGAAGTACATCTTAATAAATATATTAGTACAGTCAACTAATATTCATTTAGACCCGAAAAATGATAAATTCTACTATTAACTATCTATGTAGACTATAGTGTATAGAACAAATTACGAATAATACATTTAAGAAATGCGGACATAATATTCAAAATCAAACCTTTACCCATAAGACTTGAAAGTTGATCAATAGTTTTGTATTTACTATCACAAGCTTCCCAATAGTGAGAGTTTCAGTCTTGTCAGAACAATGCAATTTACCTACAATAAGGTAGTCCAAAAGATATTCAAATGCAAATCCACATGAAAGTAAAACCATGAATGCTTTTTTAGATAATTTTGATATTCTGCAACAAGTAGACATGCTAAAGCCATATGCATCCAACAAGTAAAAATACTCTTGCTTACTTTATAGTCTATATGTAACTCTCCCCAAATAAACATGATGTAATTCTCTAATAGTTCAAAAATCAAGGTACATATTGCATATTTATGATGATACATGGTTTTTTAAATGCTACAGCAGTACAACCATTTAAGGAATGATATCAATTGTCAATTTGGAGTCATACTAAAGAAAATTTATGTCCAGTCACACAACAAAGGCCTTACACAAGTTTAAAACAGCCCAAACAATAACGAGAAAACCAAAACAGCAGGTAATTGAATATGGAGCACACCTTTTCAGTGATTAATTGAATATTGAGCACACTTTTTCAGGATCTCCACCATCTTCAAACATGTTATATGCTCCTCTCATGCCTTAAGGTATTGTTTCCTTACTTTGCTCCATCAACTCCAAATAGTTGAGCTTTACAAAAATTGCACCATATGAACTCTTCTGTATCATTTCGATTTTGAGCAACATCTAACAGAAACTGCTCAGCTCCTTCTTAAAAACTATGGGGAAAAAAGGCTATTGTGTTAGTTTTAAAACACCATTCATATACATTTTGTTTGTTCCAATTCGGTTCTCTTTGCTATAATATATTCAGATGTGGAACATTGTAATTGCTATAATATATTCAATTAACAGTTTGCAAGGGTTGCCTTTGGTTGAAGAAAATAATTAATTGGACTATTCACTATATCATTGATTAACTACACCAAATTCAACCACATCACATACACAAATGTATCAATTACTCAATTTGCATAAAAATTATCAACCACATCACATACATAAGTGCATCTAATACTCAATTTTCAATAGTCTCATATATCATATAATTAACTTGTCAAACTCAAGAGTAAGGTATAGAACATATTTCATCAAACACCAATTGCATACAAGTTAATTAACATATCAAATATCATTACTCCACTACTCCTAGAATGTTTTTAACCCTATCATCTTGATCCAGCCCCTAACACTTACCAACACACATTAAATAAGAAACTGAAAGCTTGTTTTAACTTAAAAAAAAACAAGGTAATTAGTTATGCAGTACTAGGACCTACCATTAAAGAATGTGGCTAAATAGATTTTTTGAAAAAGGCTACATTTTATTAAAAGAGATAATAACAAGTACACGATGTACTGATATTACAAGGGACTAACAAGTACATACCTATTTTCAACTTCCTAACATAATTGTTAGTTCTCAATATTGCTAACATGATTTAAGGCAAGGTAACCGCCACTTTCAATTAAAAATTATAAAAATTATTTGCTTCTGCTTAGCTCCTGCAAGCAAGGAACAACTATTGTAGAAAACTGATTTGCAATTGACGATAAGATTACAAATAAAAAGGGATACCTTCACTCGAAGCTGCAAGTATTTAACATAGTCAATGATATTGTGAGCTTGACTGCCCTGCAGATTAAAATTCAATTCATTAAATGCCAATATACATAAAACAAAGAATAAACTTAAATGACAAAATACGAGAGACCCAAAATGCCAACCCCGTGTCATGGCTTTAAATGCTGGTTTAGTAGAAAGCTCACTATTGTTTCAATCTCATGAAATACATAAAAGATTGTTAACCCTTAATCCATCATTACACTGACATAGGCCACTAGCATATCAATATTACCATCAAATAAAGTATTCCTTTTTCATTTTAAGAAAACCTTTTTAACTGAATAAAATTTATGCATAATGATTGTAAAATATCATAAATTGAAAAGTGAGTAAGAAACCTGAAGGATTCCTTATTGTAATTCGTCTCTTTAACTCCAAAAAAAGACTGAAACACCTCGGACTCTGCACGAGAAAAATGTTGATGCTCTGAAGAACAAAAAATGAACAAGTTAAACACTAAAGTTACATTCCAACAAGAATATCCTACAATCATAAATTTTGGAAACAAGTACTTTTTATTCTTACTTGTCTCTGTTTGCTTTACTATGAACCTTGATTAGTAGCTAGCTATTGGTGAGAAGAATGTTGCTCCTTGAATTTGGATTTGAGCATGAGAAGAATGTCCATTTGTTTTTGCAAGGAATCCCCTCTTTCCATGAACTCTTTCTTCTAGCTTAATATGAGCTTCTATTGACACAGTACAGAATAATCAAAGAACATGTGGGTAAAGAGAATGTACTTTATTTGTAAATTGTATTCATGTTCATCATTTTACAAAATGTAACAAATTAAGAGTGTATCGCACACCTTTTATAAGCATCAAATTGGATATTAGGGTCATAATTATCAATACCGGCTCCCAATTTCGTATAATCCCATCCAAATTCATAATGTGAGAGATGGCTACCTCTTATAACTATCAGGATGTAAAAGTTTAAGGCCTAAAAATTCATCTAAAAATTCATTGAAGCACACAAAATTTAAGAATAACTTTGCAACTGGAAAATATGACTATTTCCAACAAGAAATACAAGAACAAAAAGGAAAAAACGAACATAACAAATTAGAAAATAGAAACTAGATGAAAATTCAACAACCTAATAACAATAAATGCAATAATCAACTTCTCTGTAATCAGTTGCATAAACGAAGAAACTGTGAAAGTCATATGCAATCACAACTTCCAAAAATTATATAAAAAATAAAATTAAAAAAAATGAATCTTATGAAACCCTAATCATGATTATCTAGAACTTAAAACGAAGTTTAGAACAAAAATACCCAAAGACGGTGAGATATGAAGAACAAGAAAGAAATCATATTACCTTTGAACCAAAATGCGAACCCTTCAAACAAAAACTCCATAAATCATAGAGCAACAAGCAAGAAGGGTGGAAAGGAAGGAACCAATATGCGAACATGTTTCATAGGGAAGGTTTAAAGATTCGAAGGGTCTTCCATTTCGCAGGGAAGAGAACGATATTACACATCTTGAGGAATCAATTAGGGTTTCTTCGTGAATCTTCAAATCGAATCGAACTGCCTTGAAGAATCAATTAGGGGTATAGGGTTTCTCCGTGGAGGGAGAAGGGTAAGCGATTAAGCTCATTACTCGGTGATAGAGTTTTGTTCATAGCCATCGAGCTTCTCTTCAGCGCTATTAGGGTTCGACGGTTCGTTGTTCAACTAATGAGGGAGATGTGAAGGAATTAGTGAAAAATAAATGAGGGAAAACTTTATTAAAAGTGAGAGAAATAAAAATAGTGGTGAAAAAAGTGAGGGAAAGGTTAAAAATAAAGTGGGAAAAATTATTTGGGTACGTTTTTTTAGCATCAGAATTAATAGACTCTAATTAAAATGATTTAGCGTCCAAATTTGTAGATGCTACTTCAAAATTTAAATTAAAAATTAACTAGCGTCAATAATAGCTTCCATTATACTGATGCAAAGTTTCATTCAAAAAATAATTTACAAAAAGTCACTTGTGTTAGAAATTATGGACGCTAAATAGACGCTAATAGCATCAGAAATGCTCTGATGCTAAAATTCTGGAAGCTAAATCACAGTTTTCTTGTAGTGGTTCAATCTATTTGTTTTGAATCGCAAACGTTGGATTTGTGAAGCACGGAAGAGTTTACAATGCACTCACTACATTTGATAATTTCCATTTTCTTCTCTCTTACTTTTCCCTCCATCCTCATTTCGTCCTCTTTCAAATTCTCCACTAAATTGCAAATTATCGATCACTATATATACCTAAAAAAAGAAGTTGTTAAAAACAAAAATCATCAACGAACCAACTCATTCAAAGAGAATGAAACCCGAATAAACACAATTTCAATTGGTTAACTTTTTCAAAGGTCGCGCTGATTTTCGAGATGATAGAGCGTAAAAATGTTGTCAATCTCCACACCATAGATAGGATCCGGTGATTGGAACCGGTTGATTTGGTGAAAGCTCCAAATCAATAACAACGACTACAACAGAGGTAGAGGTGTAATGCTCGAGGCGTTCAAGGCCGCCACGACACCTCCTCCTTCCATGAAAATGACGAAAAACAATAGTGGTTGGTTCCCAGCGTTCATGGTACAATTTGGATGGAAAATATAGAGAGGACGAAGGCTGTTTAATATATGTATCATCATTGATTCAAACAGTTTTTATTATATTCGTCATTCTCTTGATTGACACTAGACCGACTCAAAAGAGTTTTTACTTGTTGCTATTGCATGGAGTTGTTGGTTCATGCATGAACTTGTTCTTTGTTGATGGTCGATTCATTCACCAGTTATTATACCTCTGGTTAATGTTAGGCTTAACTAGTACTACATATTGCACAATTGTTATTCAAATATTTGCATTAGTAGTTTTGATTGACCTACACTTTGTGTGGTTTTATCTGTTTAGGTTTTATGTTTCCACAACTTTTATTTCAATTGTGGAGGCATGCTTTGACCCAAATGAGCACCTAAAATCCAACTCACCTAAATATTTTATTCACAAAAAAGTATGAGTATAAGATCACAATGGATGAGCTATTAATTAGTGATATATGGTAGATTGATACTTGACATTGCCTAAAACACCAACTCATGATTTTCTTCATCATCATTACTAATGTGAAACCTGATTAGTTTAGAGATTTAACAAAAACAATGAAAAATTAGCGAGTTGAATTTTGACGCATGCATACATGCTTATCCTACTTGGCCAACATTGTATATTGTTAAATTTTCGAATGATTTCACATATTGATCCATCGTAGAACGACAAACACACAATGCAACACTTGGCACCGTTTTTCATACGGTTGGGGCACAATTTACATTTCATTAATAATATTATTTAGCTTGACCTTCCATGCCATGATTTGGAAAGAGAAGGTTAAACAATATTATTGATACAATGCCTCAACTTTGAACTATAGAATAATTCTTAGATAAACACAAAAATTTAGACACCTCTTTTAATTACACGCAAGAAAAAGGAAAATTAAAAAAATTAAATAATTATCCCTCTATCTTAAAATATAAGAGAATATTGGTGAAACAAAATTGATGTATTTAGTTCAAAATTTTATCCAAATACATTAACTTTATTTAATCAATTTTTCTTTATATTTTGAAGCGCATGAAGCATATATTTTATAAATTATTACATATAATTTAAATTTTTGAAATGTATTACTAAAAGAAATATCTAAATCCTTGTGTCCAAACAAGAATTATGGGTGGACCATGTGTGTTCCCAATATTAGCCCTCCATCCCCTCATAAAGAAACTTCTCATATAATCAATGCAATTGAGTTCGGTCCTTCAAAAAGGCTGACTCTTGATCATGTACACGTGATCCAATGGACATCATGTTAATACCTTAACAAACAACTAAACATTTATTTATATATCCCAAAAAAATCTGCGGTCCAGATCAATCTGTCTCCAATAAATTTCAACAAACAAGGTCCCTCGTACTACCTCACATGCAAAATAAATAATCCAAAATCCATTTGGATCAACTTATTTTTAATATATACAAAATAATTTATACAAATAAATACTACCTCATCCTAAAATATTATAACTCTTTCACTATTGCACGTATGTCAATGTATAATTTTGATTACGAATATCTTTAACTGTCTATTAGTACAAATTATAGAAATTTGATATCTTGAAAATACTCATTGAAACAAATCAAACAAGATCTTATATGATAATATTTACATTTATATATTTTTAGAAAAACACGGTCAAAGCAAGACATATAAATAGTGCATTTAGTCAAAATAGTTCTTATAAAATGTTTATGTGTTATTATAAGTTTTTTAAGTTATTTTATAAAAAAAGTATATAAAAATACAATTTTTGTTAGTGACAACTCATAAATTAACATAAAAATTGATTTATTTGCATAAAATATTTTTATAAGCTAAAAAATAAGTCAAATCCAAACGGGTCTTAAATACACAATGAAGTGAATGAACTTAAAAAGTTAATTTTATTAAATAAATCACTTTTTTAGGGACCAGGATTCAGTGTATTCATAAATGGGTGCAGTCATTACAGTCAAAAACACCACCAACTATTGGATTTGTTTTCAATCAATTATTCACCATTAGATTGTTTTGTTCCAAAAAAAAAAAAAAACACTTGTAGAGAGAGATAGAGAGAGGTGCCTGCACCAAATCTCCATCCCTTTTTTAGGGTAAAAAAAAGTCAAACATATTCCATTAAAAATGAGCTATGTGTAACAACCCGTTTTTCAAAGGCCAGAAAAGGCATTAATTTTTTTTTTTGTACACATCAGAGTTACTCATAAACGATTTTAAATGAGTCGGCATTCAAATATACAAAAGAACTCATTACCATAAGGTGCTTCGACAAGCAAAGTGTATTCCTGAATAATTACAACCCAAGTCTAAGTATTCAAATACTTACAACAAAACAAGTTAGAATCCTATGCCTAAACCCAAAAAGCACGGTGTACAACCCACACCGGCGCATAGTCTAACTAAGCAAAAACTCCAACATCTCACTGGGGCCTGGAACAGCCACCGTCGTCACCACGACCTAACCCATCATATGGGTGGGATGAGCCTGCAAATGAAAGAAAGGGTCACCACAAAATAAAAGTATGTATATATATAATCGGTGCGAAAGATGTACACATAGCAAAATTTCCACATACACAAGAGAAAGCTCTTAATCTCAAAGTAATTCCCACCAACGGGTTTATATAAATAAATCACCAATCCTAATGCAGACTTCTACAATGGGTGTGACAACCAATCACTGGTTCGCCACATGCATGATTTTCCGGAAAATTAACCTCTCCTCGAAGAGTCGTGGGGTAGGCAAAGCCACACAGAAATATACGTACCCGCACTAAAAAGCCACACAAGGCAGGTGAAGCCACACAGACAAACACCAGGCGAAGTCACACAAACATACACCAACTCAATGAAAATCCAGAAGGATTTGGCGAAGCCACACAGTCAAACGCCCGGTACGTAGGCAAAGTCACACAGACATACACCTAGGCACGCAACTATGAAATGCATGGCATATATTCTCTTTGGCATATACAGGATAGTCACACAGACAAAATCCCCGCGTAGTCCTATCCGACGCACGCATTCATATATGCTCATGCAAACAATCACATAGCCTAAAGCCTATGCACAAGCCATCACAACCTACATACATTTTCCTAACAATATGTAAATTGCACACGTATTTATAACCACGTTCTCATCAACGAGAATACATAAGTACAAACATGTCAAGCACACAGCAAATGCATAAACAGCAAAATCAAGCATGTCGTAACCGTTTTAAAAGACGGAAATAAAGTGGAGCCCTTACCTCGACAAGCACTCAAACTATCACACGATCACACAACACTTACTCGCTTCCTAAAACAAGCAAAGTATACAATCAAAACCATATCCAATCAATCCCTAGTGAATTGGACTCTAAAACCCCAAAAACCAAAGGCTTTCTAAGGAAAAACGACTCTTTCGGATACTATACCAAAAACTACTGTATTGATCAACCCCCATGAGTTATATGTACTATTCTTAGGACCCAAAACAATAGGCCAAAGTCTTAAATAATTTGAAATGCAAAATGGCCGTTTTCTTGCGTTATAAGTTACGTACTTTCCGAGTACCCGAAAAACTCGTTTCCAATCCCAACCACTTCCATAAATTAATAAAAAGGGATTAGAAAGCTAAAAACCAAGTTAGGACATCAGAATCCAAAATTTCAACTCTCAGGGCTCGCCCTGGCGAGTTGGTGGCGAGTGAAGGCAGTGAAGACTGGTCTTACTCGCTCTGGAGCTCGCTCTGGCGAGTTCATGGCCTGTGACACTCGCCCTGGCGAGTAAACGCTCGCCCGGCGAGTTGCACCTGTCATGACAGCAAAAGACAGCAACTCACACCACCTTTTTCCAACCAAACCTAGTTTGATTCTATTAGTTCCCAACACTTTTTCAAGGCACAAAAGCAAACCATTTTCATAAGCAAGCAATTCATTTCCGAAAGCTTGTTGGTTGCTTCGAGTGCAAGTTATTTGATTTTTATTTCCAAAATCAAAATCAAATCCAAGCACAAGTTTTATTACGGGCCTTAACCGTCCGGTAATCATTTTCAAACATGTTTTCAAGGTAAAAAGCAACACCACATGTCACAAGAGTTTTAACCCACTTGGACACCAAAAACACTTCACAAAACACTTAGGAAATAATTTCATAAACCCCAAAATATTTTTCATCGGATTTTCTAAAACAAAACCATACAACGCATTTCCCTTTTGCCCAAAGGTTCAAAGGCAACGTTTCTTTTCAAAACCTTACAACCTAACCACATGTTATTGATCAATAGATAACCAAACCAAAACCCTAACTTTTCTCATGAGATTTTTCACCAACTCATGGAAAACAAAATAACAAAGCCTACACATGCTTCTCTAAACCTCATGAACAACATTCATGAAACAAGAATCAATTCCTAACCTTTCCTTCTCATGAACATAATCTAAACTCATACCCCTAAGAGTTTTAACCAACCAAAATGAAAAGGAAAAGAGTGGTTACCTTAAGAAAGTGATGCTCTACAACAATTCCACAAAGCTCCCAAGCTTGAAATGGACACAAATGGTGAGGAATGGAAAATTTGGTGAAGGTTAGAAGAAAGTAATGGAGTCTACGTGAAAGAGAGAAAGAATGAGAGTGAATTTTGTGATTTTTCTAAGTCCACAAAGTCATGACCTCCTTACTATTACAAAGCCTCTTGATAGCCAATCCACCCTTGGATCAAAGTCAAAAGTCCAAGCTTAAACCCTAGCCATTGGATCAATTTGCTTTATGAGAAATCACAAGATTTTAAACAACTCTTCCATAACAAGTCACGTGTTCAGCTCTCGCGCGTCGCGACGAACGTAAATCACAAAAACTTAAAACTTACGGAAAGAACGTCTAACGTTAAACATTTCCAAAACTTATCGCCGAATCTTTTTCCGCGACTGTAATTTTCTTCCACACCTTAGAAAATTATTCTCAGAATATATCTTAACTCGCGCAGATATATAAAACTCCCATCTGAAACCTCACTTAAAACAGACGCAGTAAGATTTTCCATCCGCGGGTAAAATCCTACTCGTTTTTCCAAAAACAAGAATAATCCAAAACTCGTTATTCCGAAGACACATATAACTTCTTATTCAAGCAACAGGATCACAAGACAAAAGTCTGTACAATTACAGTGCACGAGCACAAAACAGACTTGATTACAGCAAAACCTAATCATTACACGATGTTTCACCACATGAACACATCGAAACCCTAATGTTCCTTAAACCAACTATACAATGAAAATCTTGGGTCTTACAATACTACCCCCCTAAAAGAAGTTTCGTCCTCGAAACTTAGACGTCGTCAAACAAACTGGGATATAATTCCCTCATCTTACTTTCTAGCTCCCAGGTGGTATCTCCCGTAGCTTCATTCCATATTACCTTCACCAAAGGTATCTCTTTCGTCCTCAGACGTTTCATCTTCCTATCCGCAATCTTGATCGGCGGAACCTCAAATGACAAGTTATCCCTCAGCTGGATGTCATCTGGTGTGATCACATGTGATGGATCCGGTGTATACTTCCGCAATTGCGACACATGGAACACGTCATGAATCAAAGATAGTACCGGTGGCAACGCGATCCGGTATGCTACCTTCCCAATCCGTTCCAAAATCTGATAAGGCCCTATAAACTTTGGAGTCAACTTCCTTGCTTTCAAAGCCCTACCAACACCAGTTGTTGGAGTAACACGGAGAAATATGTGATCTCCCTCCTCAAACTCTAAAGGCCTCCGACGCCTATCCGCATAACTTTTCTGGCGATCTTGAGCAACCTTCATCATTGCCCTTATCTTTCGGACCTTGTCCGTCGTCTGTTGTACCATTTCCGGTCCTACTATCATACTCTCCCCATCTTGATACCAACACAAAGGAGTCTGACATCTTCTCCCATACAAAGCCTCGTATGGTGCCATTCCAATACTCGCGTGGAAACTGTTGTTGTATGTGAATTCTATCAAAGGTAACACATCATCCCAACTTCCACGATCATCCAATACACAAGCTCTCAACAAATCTTCCAAAGATTGATTTGTTCTCTCGGTCTGCCCATCTGTCTGAGGATGATAGGCGGAGCTCAATCTCAATTTCGTCCCCAACGCCTCATGCAAAGTCTTCCAAAAGTGTGAAGTAAACTTTGGGTCTCGATCCGACACTATACTTGACGGAATCCCATGTAACCTCACAATCTCAGCAATGTAAATATCGGTCAACTTTGCTGCTGTATCCGTAGTCCTTACCGGTAGAAAATGAGCGGACTTAGTCAAACGATCCACTATCACCCAAATGGAATCATGCTTCCTCCTGGTCTTAGGTAAACCAGTGATGAAATCCATAGAAATGCTATCCCACTTCCACTCGGGGATATCTAATGACTGCAGCATCCCTGCTGGTCTCTGATGCTCGATCTTCGCCTTCTGACAAGTCAGACACGACGCCACATACTCAGCCACATCCTTTTTCATACCTGGCCACCAAAAATCATGCCTCAGGTCTTGATACATCTTTGTTGCTCCGGGATGTATACTAAGTTTACTCTTGTGTGCCTCCCCTAGAATGGTGTTTCTCAAGTTCATAGCATCGGGTACACACACTCTACCTTGACACCTCAAGATGTTGTCCGATCCCACCTTGAAATCTCGGTTGGTTCCTCGAACAATCAAAGCCCTTTTCTCCATGAGAAACTTGTCATCTTGACAATTAGCAATATCCTCCAACAACCCGCTTGAGATGGTAATCATACCCAGTCTCATATTCCCTAAAGCAAACTCTACCTCTAAGTGCAAGTCACGAAACTCTCTCAATAACTCTTGTTGACTAGCCATTTGTGCCGAACAAACCGACACACTCTTCCTACTCAAAGCATCGGCTACCACATTAGCCTTTCCAGGATGGTATTCTAAGGTGAAATCAAGATCCTTCAATGTTTCCATCCATCTCCTCTGTCGCATATTAAGCTCTTTCTGATCAAACAAGTACTTGAGACTTTTATGGTCACTAAACACGACAAAAGTGCAACCATAAAGATGATGTCTCCAAATCTTCAATGCAAAAACAACGGCCGCAAGCTCCAAATCGTGCGTAGGATAATTCTTCTCATGCACTTTCAGTTGCCTTGACGCATAAGCCACTGCTCTCTTGTGTTGCATCAACACACAACCCAACCCTTGATGAGAAGCATCACAGTAAACCTCATACGGTTCATCCGACTGCGGTAACACCAAAACTGGTGAAGTCGTCAACCGTTCTTTCAACAACTGGAAACTCGATTCACACTTCTCAGTCCAAGCAAAAGGTTGATCTTTTCGCGTAAGTTGTGTCATTGGCGCCACAATCTTAGCGAAACCTTCAATGAATCTCCGGTAATAACCGGCCAAACCCACAAAACTCCTCACATCAGTCACTGTTTGAGGCTGCTTCCATGAAAGTACCGTATCAATCTTGGCTGGATCCACGGCTATTCCCTCTCTTGATATAACATGGCCAAGGAAATTCACCTCTTCCAACCAAAAGTCACACTTCGACGGGTTTGCATATAGCTTACTTTCCCGCAAAACTTGCAACACTAGGCGAAGATGCTCTACATGTTCCTCTTCACTCTTCGAATACACTAGAATGTCATCAATAAATACCACTACAAACTTGTCCAAAAATGAGTGGAATATCCGATTCATGTAGGCCATAAAGATAGCAGGTGCATTCGTCACTCCAAACGGCATCACTAAGAACTCATAATGCCCATACCGCGTTCTGAACGCCGTTTTCTGAATATCCTCATCTCGTACTCTTATCTGGTGATAACCAGATTTTAAGTCAATCTTTGAAAACACTGAGGCTCCCCTCAACTGATCCATCAAATCATCAATTCGTGGCAATGGATATCGGTTCTTGATAGTCACCTTATTAAGCTTCCGATAATCCACACACAGACGAGATTTCCCATCCTTCTTCTTAACCAATAAGACCGGTGCTCCCCAAGGCGACACACTAGGCCTTATGAAACCTTTAACTAACAAGTCTTCAATCTGACATTTCAACTCTACTAACTCAGCTGGAGCCATCCGATAAGCTGATTCCGAAATCGGACCCGTACCCGGTTGCAGATCAATAAAGAATTCCACCTCTCTACACGGAGGAAAAGCTGGAATCTCCGATGGAAACACATCTTGGAAATCCTGAACCACTCGAATTTCCTCAATTCGGATCTCCGACGTCACCCCTAAACTAGCAAGTGAAACTATCTCCGGCTCTCCATTACACATAACCACAGAAAGCCGATTTGCAGACAAGTACCTTCGCACACCTGGCTCGGGAAAGAAAACCAATTTCCGAGCACAGTCTAGAATAACATAATGATAAGACAACCAATCCATCCCGAGGATGATCTCGAGAGATAACAGCGGTAGACAAACCAAATTGACCAGAAAATCCCTATTCTGGATTACTACCAAACAATGCAAACATGCAGTATTCACTACCAAATCCTTAGCAGGAGTCAAAACATTCAAATCAAACGGAAGCACAGAAACATTCAAACTCAAACGATTTGCACAAGTCAAAGATATGAATGAGTGGGTTGCCCCCGTGTCAATCAAAGCAGTTAAAGAATTACCTGCGATGTGACAGCTCTCGTGGATGGCATTGCTAGCCTGCCCACTCAGTTCAGTGCCCATACAGTAAGCACGTGCCTTTGCCGCAGGTCTGGCACCCTGTGAGCCTTGTGCCACATTTGCCGACGGCCCAGTCTTCGGGGCTCTGCAATCCCTAGCAAAGTGTCCCGGCTTCTTGCAATTGTAGCAGGTGTTTCCCCCCTTCGGTTGCGTGCACTCATTAGAAAAATGCCCCGCTTCTCCACAGTTGTAGCAAGCCCCCTTACTACCCTCAGATTTTCCCCGGGTTCCCTGATTCACCGATCGGCCCGGTCCCTTACTGTGTTGAGGACGGTTATAAGGCTTACTCCCTTGCCTCCCACTGTTCTGAGTCGAACCACGATCATTGGTACGACTTGGTCCTCCGGCACTAGAATTCCCTTGGCGGTTCACCCGCTTATTCTTCATGTCTTCCACCTCTTGGCACTTTTCAACCAAGACCTGGAATTATCGGATACCCAATGGCACAACCGCATCCTGCAGTTCGTACCTCAGCCCATCTTGAAAGCGACGACACATATAATCCTCATCTATCCCATCCCTAAAGAAGCGGAAGAAACGGGATAGTGATTCAAACTTCTTGGCATATGCTTCAACATTCATGCCCGCTTGCCTTAACCTCAGAAACTCTTCTCCATACCTTTCCCTAGCTGTCTCAGGGAAATATTTGGCCAAGAACCTCCTTTTGAAGTTCTCCCAACTTAACTCTTCATGAACATTTTCCATGATCAGTCGGGTGTTCCTCCACCAATACTCTGAACCTCCTAATAACTGATAGGTAGCTAAGACTACCTTCTCCCCTTCCGGACAATGAATTGCCCCGAATATTCTCTCCACAGATTGGAGCCATAAGTCAGCAGTTTCCGGGCCTCCCTCCCCATTAAACCTTGGAGGAGTCTGGTGGTTGAAACTTGAAAGAAGTCTAGATCCAGCCGCAAGTATTTCCCTTTCGCGCTTTTCCAGATCCCTCTGCGCCTTAGCATGGCTCTGAGCAGTCACAGCCGCTGCCATTGTGTTCATGGCATAAGCCATTTGATATATATCAGCATTATCCGTCACAGGTGCTGTAGGTGCCCTTCTTGGAGGCATTCTATCTCTGCACAATACCAATTCTGATTAGATTCCTTATCCAAACGTTTCTGAGTCTCAATAGAAAATCTCACTCAACGGACACTAACCCGTGACCCGACACAGAACAAACACTAGAACTGTCACTACTCTAGCTATGTTCTAACCGACTCTGGACTAACGACTCAAGTATACACTTTCCCTTTGAAGATTTAAAGCCATGCTCTGATACCAATTGTAACAACCCGTTTTTCAAAGGCCAGAAAAGGCATTAATTTTTATTTTTTTGTACACATCAGAGTTACGCATAAACGATTTTAAATGAGCCGGCATTCAAATATACAAAAGAACTCATTACCATAAGGTGCTTCAACAAGCAAAGTGTATTCCTGAATAATTACAACCCAAGTCTAAGTATTCAAATACTTACAACAAAACAAGTTAGAATCCTATGCCTAAACCCAAAAAGCACGGTGTACAACCCACACCGGCGCATAGTCTAACTAAGCTAAAACTCCAACATCTCACTGGGGCCTGGAACAGCCACCGTCGTCACCACGACCTAACCCATCATCTGGGTGGGATGAGCCCGCAAATGAAAGAAAGGGTCACCACAAAATAAAAGTATGTATATATATAATCGGTGCGAAAGATGTACACATAGAAAAATTTCCACATACACAAGAGAAAGCTCTTAATCTCAAAGTAATTCCCACCAACGGGTTTATATAAATAAATCACCAATCCTAATGCAGACTTCTACAATGGGTGTGACAACCAATCACTGGTTCGCCACATGCATGATTTTCCGGAAAATTAACCTCTCCTCGAAGAATCGTGGGGTAGGCAAAGCCACACAGAAATATACGTACCCGCACTAAAAAGCCACACAAGGCAGGTGAAGCCACACAGACAAACACCAGGCGAAGTCACACAGACATACACCAACTCAATGAAAATCCAGAAGGATTTGGCGAAGTCACACAGTCAAACGCCCGGTACGTAGGCAAAGTCACACAGACATACACCTAGGCACGCAACTATGAAATGCATGGCATATATTCTCTTTGGCATATACAGGATAGTCACACAGACAAAATCCCCGCGTAGTCCTATCCGACGCACGCATTCATATATGCTCATGCAAACAATCACATAGCCTAAAGCCTATGCACAAGCCATCACAACATACATACATTTTCCTAATCATATGTAAATTGCACACGTATTTATAACCACGTTCTCATCAACGAGAATACATAAGTATAAACATGCCAAGCACACAGTAAATGCATAAACAGCAAAATCAAGCATGTCGTAACCGTTTTAAAAGACGGAAATAAAGTGGAGCCCTTACCTCGACAAGCACTCAAACTATCACACGATCACACAACACTTACTCGCTTCCTAAAACAAGCAAAGTATACAATCAAAACCATATCCAATTAATCCCTAGTGAATTGGACTCTAAAACCCCAAAAACCAAAGGCTTTCTAAGGAAAAACGACTCTTTCGGATACTATACCAAAAACTACTGTATTGATCAACCCCCATGAGTTATATGTACTATTTTTAGGACCCAAAACAATAGGCCAAAGTCTTAAATAATTTGAAATGCAAAATGACCATTTTCTTGCGTTATAAGTTACGTACTTTTCGAGTACCCGAAAAACTCGTTTCCAATCCCAACCACTTCCATAAATTAATAAAAAGGGATTAGAAAGCTAAAAACCAAGTTAGGACATCAGAATCCAAAATTTCAACTCTCAGGGCTCGCCCTGGCGAGTTGGTGGCGAGTGAAGGCAGTGAAGACTGGTCTTACTCGCTCTGGAGCTCGCTCTAGCGAGTTCATGGCCTGTGACACTCGCCCTGGCGAGTAAACGCTCGCCCGGCGAGTTGCACCTGTCATGACAGCAAAAGACAGCAACTCACACCACCTTTTTCCAACCAAACCTAGTTTGATTCTATTAGTTCCCAACACTTTTTCAAGGCACAAAAGCAAACCATTTTCATAAGCAAACAATTCATTTCCGAAAGCTTGTTGGTTGCTTCGAGTGCAAGTTATTTGATTTTCATTTCCAAAATCAAAACCAAATCCAAGCCCAAGTTTTATTACGGGCCTTAACCGTCCGGTAATCATTTTCAAACATGTTTTCAAGGTAAAAAGCAACACCACATGTCACAAGAGTTTTAACCCACTTGGACACCAAAAACACTTCACAAAACACTTAGGAAATAATTTCATAAACCCCAAAATATTTTTCATCGGATTTTCTAAAACAAAATCATACAACGCATTTCCCTTTTGCCCAAAGGTTCAAAGGCAACGTTTCTTTTCAAAACCTTACAACCTAACCACATGTTATTGATCAATACATAACCAACCCAAAACCCTAACTTTTCTCATGAGATTTTTCACCAACTCATGGAAAACAAAATAACAAAGCCTACACATGCTTCTCTAAACCTCATGAACAACATTCATGAAACAAGAATCAATTCCTAACCTTTCCTTCTCATGAACATAATCTAAACTCATACCCCTAAGAGTTTTAACCAACCAAAATGAAAAGGAAAAGAGTGGTTACCTTAAGAAAGTGATGCTCTACAACAATTCCACAAAGCTCCCAAGCTTGAAATGGACACAAATGGTGAGGAATGGAGAATTTGGTGAAGGTTAGAAGAAAGTAATGGAGTCTACGTGAAAGAGAGAAAGAATGAGAGTGAATTTTGTGATTTTTCTAAGTCCACAAAGTCATGACCTCCTTACTATTACAAAGCCTCTTGATAGCCAATCCACCCTTGGATCAAAGTCAAAAGTCCAAGCTTAAACCCTAGCCATTGGATCAATTTGCTTTATGAGAAATCACAAGATTTTAAACAACTCTTCCATAACAAGTCACGTGTTCAGCTCTCGCGCGTCGCGACGAACATAAATCACAAAAACTTAAAACTTACGGAAAGAACGTCTAACGTTAAACATTTCCAAAACTTATCGCCGAATCTTTTTCCGCGACTGTAATTTTCTTCCATACCTTAGAAAATTATTCTCAGAATATATCTTAACTCGCGCAGATATATAAAACTCCCATCTGAAACCTCACTTAAAACAGACGCAGTAAGATTTTCCATCCGCGGGTAAAATCCTACTCGTTTTTCCAAAAACAAGAATAATCCAAAACTCGTTATTCCGAAAACACATATAACTTCTTATTCAAGCAACAGGATCACAAGACAAAAGTCTGTACAATTACAGTGCACGAGCACAAAACAGACTTGATTACAGCAAAACCTAATCATTACACGATGTTTCACCACATGAACACATCGAAACCCTAATGTTCCTTAAACCAACTATACAATGAAAATCTTGGGTCTTACACTATGAAACACGGACACAGACACGGGACACGACACGGACACTGCCACATCGACACCGATAATAATTTTAAAAAATAACATAATTCAATATAATCATAAGTGTCGGACATTTATCCAATATCAACGCGCCTAATCCAAAGAATGTCCATACTTCATAGAAATTCATAGTATGATAAATAAATTGTGAGTACACTCACTCTCACATACACTCACCTTAATCTCACTCTCTTATATCCAGTGGCGGAGCCAGGAAATAATATCTGGGTGGGCCATTAAAAAATTACAATATATAAATTGAAAACAAACATTATTTTGCATATAAAAATTTAAGTTATAATGAGTGTTTTTTGAAAGAAATTTATTTTTCTATCATTTAAAAAATTATAATAACTAAGGCCCCGTTTGGCCCGGCTTATTTTTTACTTTTTATTTTAGCTTAAACGAAATAGAGAAGTATAAAATTATATTTGACACTATTTCTCCTTAAAAGTATTAGAGAAATAAAGTAAAGAAGTAAAAAATAAAGAAAAATGAAGTCAAACACAATTTTTTCCTTCTTTACTATTTTTAAGGAGAAGAAAAAAAGTAGAAAATAAGTCGGGCCAAATACCATAAAGAAAATAATTTGTTTATCACTCATCATAATAGTGAATATAAAAAAAAAATCTTATGTAAAAAAATTAGTATTATGTTTATAAAAAGGATAGTTTCTTTAAGACAAAAAAAAGGATAGTTTTTTTATTTAAAGATTATTGTAAATTTTAAATGTAGTAATGTATACGGATATAAAAAGCAAAATTTTACAAAGACATGCATTTGCTAAATCAAATAAAAACAGAAAAAATCAAACTGCTGAGAGTTGAACCTAGCACCTTTCATTACATAGGGGTCTCTCTAGCCATCAGGCTGTTTGAGCAATCGATCATATAAATGCACTGATCAATATATACACTAATTTCCAATGACTTTGGGGTGGGCCATGGCCCAGCGTGGCCACCCCTGTCTCTGCCACTGCTTATATCCGAACCAAAAGCTTTCTTATAAAAAAAATCAAACACAACAGTTTTCATTGCATTTCTTTTCCTTTCACTCCTCTGTTTCTCTGTTTCAAACAGAGCACTGAAACCTTAGCAAAAACAAAAAAAAATGTCCACTTCCAAGAAAAAACTAACCTTAAACACTGTTTCCATAAACCTTGATTGTGGAACATGTAGAAGTCCAAAACTTAGTCTCATTTTTAACCCAATACCAAAACACAAAAAACTTCATCTTCATAAAAATTCTTCATCTTCTTCAACCCTTTGGAGAGAGAAAAACAGAGACAATATTGAAACTTCAACTAACACAAGTAACACTACACTAACAACAAACACTTCATTCGACTCCGAGAAATCGTCGTCGAAAGGATTTGGAAGAGTTGGAAATGAAGGTGTTGCTGTTGAGAAAGATTCTGATGATCCTTATCTTGATTTCAGACATTCAATGTTACAAATGATATTGGAAAATGAGATATATTCTAAGGATGATCTTAGAGAGCTTTTGAACTGTTTTCTTCAGCTGAATTCGAAGGAACATCATGGGATTATTATCAGAGCTTTTACTGAGATCTGGAATGGAGTTTTTTCTGTTAAGTCTGGTTTTTCACCTCAATCGTATGTCACGTGACTTCTAGTTCTTGTTCTTGCTTCTCACGTGGATAACTAGTTTTATCAATAAGTGCTAGTAGACAGTAGTATGTGATGTAATGTAATGTACTGGGTGGAATTGGTATTTGCTAATGGAATATTTTAATAGACGGTAAGTTTGACAAAATTGTTAATTTGGTAATTTCAAAGAAATCACACAAATCACGGCATGGCGTGATTTCATTGAACTATCGTCAATCTAAACATGTATTAATGATATATTTGGATAAACAACGAGTTTGACAAAATTACGGTGCTTTTGTAATTTTGTTAATATTCTAAAATGTAATTTTTAGTATTGTGCTGGAATTGGAAACTCCGATTTAATTAGTTTTAATTATGTAAGAGTAACACTAACAAAATTAAAAAAGATTCAACTTTTATGTATAATATAGTTGTGTGGAAAATATTAGTTACATTACTTGTGGAATTATATGTATTTTGTTTTTTACTAAAATTATTTATATTTAGTTTTGGCTTGGTTATGAAACTACATGATATATTGACCGATAATATGACGATGAATGTACAATGTTGGAATGAATAAAATATATTTAAGGTTTAAATATGAATATCAATCCCTGCACATATAACACTTTTTAGTTTGGTAAAAAAAATTGTTTGAATTTAATCTCTGTAATTTTTTAAATGGTTGTTTTGACATCGTACGTGATCCAAAATAATCGATTTTAAAGCTATATTTAATCTGTGGAATGTGTCATAATCAATAGGCTTTTAAGGACTTTGCTTCAAAGAAATAGGCTTATTATAAGGACCACATCATAGAGTTGAGATCCTCTCAATTATCTCTCTTCATTACTATAATTTTGAATAATTTTAAAATTTATATTAAATAGTTGGATTCACAAAATATCACATCATTGTATTTATATATTTCCAAAACATTAATAATGGCAAAAATGGAGGAAATAAAAAATGAAGAGGATCTTGACTAGTTGACTCCAGATCACATGTGTGAACAAATTATTGGTAAATAGAGAGTGTGTGTGAGTTTTGTAAATCATAAATACCGAGTTTAATTATCTTGATCATTAAGAAGATATTGCTTATATAAAATCATACTTCAATCAAAAAACAACTTCTAAAGGTTATGTTTAGATAAATATTATGTGCCATTATGTAATAATTAAGAATGCGAGAACCTAATTTGTGTATTTTACATAATTTTTTGACAAAAATTAATCTTCCCTAAATAACAATGATTAAAAAAAAAATAGTAGTGATAGGAGAGGTCCAATTATATATATCTCCACATTTAAATTAAAATTTTTTAAAAATATATAGTAGTGATAAAAAATGAATAGTCAAGATTTGCACATGAGAAATTTTTTTAGGAGAGAATCCTTAAGTTATATTTCCGCATCATATTTCACTATATATTATGGATGTTAAAGCTCACATAAACCAGTGAAAATAACCTTGTAGTAGCTATCATTAATACAACTTTTTATTCTTGCTCACTAAGTTTATACTTTATTATGGTCTATGTGGCACTTTTGTTTTTGTATAAATAACCTTGTAGTAGCTATCATTAATAAAACTTTTCATTCTCTCATTTTTGCGCCGTTATTCCTTTTGTCATCATCTTTAATTCTTGTGCACCAACAATTGGTATCTAAAGCTCCGGTTCCAAACGCAGGGAAACACTGTGTGAGTGTGAGTGAAATCTTTTTTTCTGCACAAGTTTAAAGATGAATGGAAGCAACTTGAATACCAAACTTCCAGTTCTTGATGGTAAAAACTGGAATATATGGATGATTCAAATGCGTGTATTATTTGGTGCTCAAGATGTTCTAGATCTTGTCACTGAAGGATACGTTCCGGTTGCAGTAAATGCAACGGAAGAAGAAAGGGTAGCGCAGAGAGAAACAAGGAAGAGAGATCAGAAAGCGTTGTTCTTTATCCATCAGTGTGTGGATGCGAATGTGTTTGAGAAGATTGCTGATTCTACGACGTCAAAGGGGGCGTGGGATATACTGGTTAGGTGTTACGGTGGTGACGTATCAGTGAAGAAGGTGAAGCTTCAATCCCTGAGAAAGCAATATGAGAATCTCAACATGAAGAACAATGAGAAGGTTTCAGAGTATATCTCTAGAGTGATTGTTATCACTAATGAGATGAAAGCTTGTGGTGAAACTCTTTCTGAACAAGTAATCATAGAGAAGATATTGAGATCACTTACTCCTCTATTTGATTACATTGTTGTATCTATTGAACATTCTAAAGATCTGGAAACCATGAGAATAGAAGAGTTGCAAAGCAGTCTAGAAGCACAAGAGTTGCGTCTGGCTGAGAGAACTTCTGAAAGGGAGGTTGAGCAAGCTCTGAAAGCTTCTTTTGTCAAGAAGGACCAGAAGCATTCTAATAGACGTGGTGATAGATTCCAGAAGGAAGCTTCAACTTCTGATGAGAAGAAATATCAGAAGGGAAAGGAGAAGAAGAAAGTTCAATGTTACTGTTGCAAACAGTTTGGCCATTTTGCTAGAGACTGTTTGGCAAACAAAGGAAGGAAATCAGAAGAAGCAAATATAGCTAAAGGTGATTCAGATGATGAACCTGTGTTATTGATGGCTTCTGAGTCTGATGGAAGATGTTCCTCTGATTGGTGGTATATGGACACTGGGTGTTCAAATCACTTGACTGGAAACAAACTCTGGCTGATAGACTTTGACTCCAGAAGGAGGGCAAAGATCAGATGTGTTGATGATAAGTACCTTAATGCAGAAGGTATGGGAAATGTCAAAGTTAAAGTGAAGAATGGGAAGACTGTTCTGATCAAGGACGTTTGGTATGTTCCTGGAATCAGAAGCAATCTGATGAGTGTCGGCCAGCTCATTGAGAAAGGTTTCTCAGTTGTTATGAAGAACAACCTCTTGAAGTTGTATGATTCCAATCAGAACTTGATTATGCAATCTGAACAGGGAAGCAATAGAACATTCAAGGTGAATGTTGAAACAGCTGAAACAGAGTGTCTGAGTGCAGAAGGCTCAGAAGGTGATAGTAAGCTGTGGCATAAGAGGATGGGGCATCTGAACTATAGAAGTCTGGGGCATCTAAGTTCTAAGAAGCTCGTACGTGGCATTCCTAAGATTGTGAAGCCTGAGAAGTCATGTGAGATATGCATGAAAGGCAAACAACCCAGATTGCCATTTGTATCAGAAGTTGCTCCAAGAGCAAAGCATGCTCTGGGAGTAGTGCATTCTGATGTGTGTGGACCATTTCCAGAACCTTCACTAGGAGGAAATAGGTATTTTGTGTCTTTTGTGGATGAGTTCACAAGAATGACGTGGGTAACACTTATCAAGTTTAAGACCGAGGTGTTCACAGAATTCCAGAAGTTCAAGGTGAAGGCTGAGAAGCAGAGTGGTCAGAAGATAAAGATTCTCAGAACGGATGGTGGAGGTGAGTATAACTCTATAGAATTCCAGAAGTTCTGTGATGATAATGGAATTGAGCATGAGGTTACTGCTCCTTATACTCCTCAGCACAATGGTCTTGCTGAACGAAGAAACCGTACTTTGCTTGATATGACGAGAAGTATGCTAAAAGATAAGAAGCTTCCTCACAAACTCTGGGGAGAAGCTGTTGCTACTGCAGCATATGTTCTGAATAGGTGTCCAACAAAGAGGCTGGAGGAAATTGTTCCTTTAGAGAAGTGGACTAAAGAGAAGCAGAGTGTTAGTCATCTGAAGGTTTTTGGTTCTGTGTGTTACAAACACGTTCCAGAAGCTAGAAGGAAGAAGCTGGATGATAGGAGCAGAGTGATGTTATTGGTGGGGTACCACAGTACAGGTGCATACAAGCTCTATTGTCTAGAAACTAACAAGGTTGAAGTTAGCAGAGACGTCATTGTGAAAGAATCAGAAGTTTGGGATTGGAGATAGTCTCAACCAACTTCTGAGGTAGAGATAACTTTTGAAGAAGAGTTAGAGTCAGAAGATGAAGAATCTTCTGAAGATGAGTCAGATGGTGAATCTGATTCTGATCCAGATTCTGAACCAGACTCTGATGATGATCCAGAGTCTGATAGTAGTCATGCTTCTGGAAGGGATGACTCTGAAGGTGGTGACTCTGAAGGTCGTGTCTCTGGAGCAGGTGACTTTGAAGTAGCTCAAAGGCCACAAAGAGTCAGAACTATACCAAGAAGGTTTGCAGATTTTGACATGTTGCAAGACACATAAGTTGACTCAGAGGGAGAAGTCATTCAGTGTGCCATGTTAGTAGATTCTGAACCAGTGGGTATTGAAGAAGCGCTCAAGAAGAAAGTCTGGCTGAATACCATGAAGGAGGAACTTGAGGCTATAGAAAGAAACAAGACTTGGAAGCTGTCAGAACTTCAAAAAGGCAAGAAAGCCATCAGCGTCAGATGGGTTTTCAAGCAGAAGCTAAAGCCAGATGGATCAATTGGCAAACACAAAGCGAGGTTAGTAGCAAGAGGATTTCTGCAGAAACCTGGGCTAGATTATTCTGAAGTGTGTGCACCTGTAGCAAGACATGAAACAATTAGACTGGTAATCGCAATAGCTGCTAACAGGAATTGGTCTCTGATGCATTTAGATGTGAAATCTGCATTTCTGAACGGTCCATTACAAGAAGAGGTATATGTGTCACAACCTCCTGGTTTTGAGAAAAAGAACCAGGAAGGGATGGTGTATAGATTACATAAAGCCTTGTATGGATTGAAACAAGCACCCAGAGTCTGGAATATGAAGATTGATTCATTTTTCAAGAAGCATGGGTTTCAAAAATGTGATTTGGAATATGGTGTTTATGTTCAACACACTTCAGAAGGCAATATGATTCTGGTATGTTTGTATGTTGATGACATATTGCTGACAGGAAGTTCTGAACAAGAGATAGCTAAGTTCAAGAAGGTTCTGATGAATGAGTTTGAGATGACAGATCTTGGAAAAATGAGTTACTTTCTAGGGATGAAATTTCTGTATTCTGAGAAAGGAATCATTTTACATCAGATGAAGTATGAACTTGAGCTTCTGAAGAGATTTAAGCTGGAGAATTGCAAAGTTGCTATTACACCTTCTGATACGAATCAGAAGTTGGACTCTGATTCTGATGGAGAGGATGTGGATGCTACAACCTTCAAACAGTTGGTTGGTTCTCTAAGGTACTTGTGTAATACCAGACCTGATATTTGCTTTGCAGTTGGAATGGTTAGCAGATTTATGAGTAAACCAAAATGGTCCCATTACCAAGTTGCTGTCAGGATTCTGAGGTATATCAAGGGGACTCTGAAGCATGGAGTGCTATTCCCCTCTGAAGGAAAGACTGAATCAGAACTTCTGAGTTATTCAGATTCTGATTGGTGTGGAGACAGAGTTGATAGAAGAAGCACTTCTGGATACTTGTTCAAATTTCTAGGAAGTCCTATTTCTTGGTGTTCCAAGAAGCAACCTGTTGTTGCTCTATCAACCTGTGAAGCTGAATATATTGCAGGTGCATTGACTGCATGCCAAGCTGTGTGGCTTCTGAATTTACTGCAGGATCTGAAGATCAAGGTAAATAAGCCTCTGAAGCTGATGATTGATAACAAGTCTGCAATCAATCTTGCCAAGAATCCAGTGCTACATGGAAGAAGCAAGCATATTGAGACCAAGTATCATTTTCTGAGGAATCAGGTTCAGAATGGAGTGCTTGAAGTTGTGCACTGTAGCACCCAGAAGCAGCTGGCAGATGTGTTGACAAAGGCTATCAAGACTGATCAATTTCTTCGTTTGAGGGATGGAATTTGTGTCGTTAGTTTTGTCTAAGTATAAATTAAGGGATGACGTTAGAAGTAATTTATACTTTAAGGGCATTTTAGTATTTGTTAGTTTGTACTATTTGTACTTTTATTCTTGCTCACTAAGTTTATACTTTATTAGGGCCTATGTGACACTTTTGTTTTTGTATAAATAGCCTTGTAGTAGCTATCATTAATACAACTTTTCATTCTCTCATTTTTGCGCCGTTATTCCTTTTGTCATCATCTTTAATTCTTGTGCACCAACAATATCCATCATCACTTTTCATCATAGTGTATGGCAGTGTGGAGCAGTGAATCAAAATTTGTACTCGCACCATGGATTTGGATTTGGAGTATGAATTTGGTCAAATGTAGTTGCCATTGCCAAGGTTTGAGTGTACTGTGTAAGGCAGAGGTAGGAAATATAGGCATTGGGATTTGAATCACATTAATATGAATGGTCCAACTGAGAAGAGACAGGGGTTTTAATGACTTTTTAGTACTGTACAAAAATAGTAGATATTTTTGTGATTCTTTTCCGGTATATAATAATTGTACTCGTTACTTTTTTATTTTTTTCGGTCAAGTAGTTTAATGATTAGAAATTTCATCTTTAAGATGGATAAATGAGATGATCAGAGTTCGAACTTCGGCCCCCTATATATATAATGCAATTGTCCTACCAATTGAGTTAAACTCACGGGACATTATACTCGTTACTCTATTTCAGTATTCCTTATTCCTTGCTTGTTGTTGGTAGTAACATATATTTCTTGATAATCCACT
This sequence comes from Trifolium repens, assembly GCA_030408175.1. NCBI lineage: Eukaryota > Viridiplantae > Streptophyta > Magnoliopsida > Fabales > Fabaceae > Trifolium > Trifolium repens. The sequence continues at coordinate 19,227,281 of CP125837.1, forward strand.
TGGATTGATCTGCTGATATTGACTTGAAATTTAAGAGTATGTTCGATTTTCTCCGATATCAATTTGAATGAACTTAGTGTTATTGTTTTTCTTTCAACATGCAAATGATTTTCTCTTATATTTATGGGGAAGAAAATTTTTGTTTTGTTATGTTAGCAAATCATGGGCAACATGTCATAAGGTTTTATGGTGGGATATCATGCCTCCTTTCAATCATGAGGTTTTTTTAATGGACGGATTTGAACTTCCTAATTATTGTCACCCTTAACTTCCTTTATGTTTTTGTTATTATCTTGTTGTTTCTTTTTTTTAGTATTTTGTTGTTTTTATTTTTTATGGGTAAGGTCGCCATCCCCATATGTAATTATTTTTTTTTCTTCTGTTTTTTTTATATATAATATTATGAGCATTTGGCATGAAATTAAGATCTATAGTTTAGATGTTTTCTATTTTTTTTATGTCATTATGCTCTTAGTTACAAAAAAATAGTACTCCTAATTGAAATCTTTATTAAAATTACTGGTATTAAAAAAGGGTCAGATTAACTTATGCCCCAATCAAAAGAAGTAAATTTTGTATTAAAAAACTTGTTCTATATTTCGAAATAATGAATTACATAAGTTCCAAGACCATTTTACTATATTAATTTCCTTAATTATTAATGCCTCAAAGGTACTAGTTAACATTTTCCTTATAAAAATTGTTAAAGTATTGATTTTATTTTTAAATTTGTATAAATACTACTAAATTATTTTTTGTTAAATTTATTTAATGTTAATTTTTTTAATCTAATACAACAAATTAGTTGTATTAATAAGAAATATATTTTTAAAAAAAGTAATGAATACATCTAAAAATTGGTAGATAGTTTTATATTTAGGGACAAGAAGAGTATAATGAAAAATGATATTTTCATATAATTTTAGTAAATGTCTTATAATTAAAGACAGAAGAGTATATCAAATGAAAAATGATACTTCCAAATAAATTATTTTATGTAAAATCATTTGGTTTTTATTTATATTTTTGAAGTTTTTTCTATGTTACCATTTGCAGAAGCGGATAAACATCCAATAAATGGAGGCATACTGGCTAAAAATAAATTAATTCATTGATACTTTATTATGATAATTAATTTGAGATATCAAAATTACAAATGAAACATTTATAATGAAACATAAAAGAATATTTATTACATTTTTTTGTAGTGTCTATATTTTATTTTTTTTCAAATAAACCACAAACTTAGTTAATTACTGATTTTGTTAAGGCTTAAATGCAGTTTTAGCCCCCTAAGTTTCACAATTGTGCGATTTTGACCCCTCAAGTTTTAATTGTGCAATTTCAACCCTCCAAATTTCACAATTGTGCGATTTTAGTCCCCTAAGTTTCAATTGTGCAATTTTGGCCCTCCAAATTTACCCCCTTTTGCATTTGTTAGCCCCCCATTAACATTTTTTGACTAAAAATTGATTTTGTGGCATTTTAAAATGATAAAAAAAAATTAAAATTTTTTAAAAATATTTGTTTTTAAAGATGTATTAAAAACTTTTTTTAATAAAATATTTAATAATTATTGTTTTAAAAATAAATTAAAAAAATAGTTCATAAAAAAAATTGTAAATTATTTTTTATAACAAAATTATTTCATCAACTACATATAACAAAAAAAAAATCATTTATTGATGCAAGGTAAATTGATATTTAATGTTAATTTGTTTTAAAAATATTTTTTAAAACAATTTTATTTTTAATTTGTTTTAAACTTATTTTTTATTTTAATTTGTTTTAAAAATATTCTTCAAAATTATTTTTAATTTTAATTTATTTTAAAAATATTTTTAAAAACTTTAAAATGCCACATAATCAATTTGTAGTAAAAAAAGTCAATGGGGGGCTAACAAAATGCAAAAGGGGGTAAACTTGGGGGGCCAAAATTGCACAATTAAACTTGGGGGACCAAAATCGCACAATTGTGAAACTTGGGGGGTTAAAATCGCACAATTGAAACTTGGGGGACCAAAATCGCACAATTGTGAAACTTGGGGGGTCAAAACTGTATTTAAGCCTTTTGTTAAATACTCTCAAATATATCTTTAACTTTGTGAATATTTCAAAAAAGGTCACTAAAGTTCAATTAATCTGTCAGGGTGTGGTGGTCTCCTTCGAGACAACAAATGGTAACTCACTACAAGAAATATAATTTTTGGCAACAATTATTTTTGTTATAAGTCGCTGACAAAATTACCCAAAGTAGTTTTGCCAGCGACTTGTAACAATTGCAAAAAATTATATTTCTTGTAGTGACTGTTTGAGTACTTTTGCGCGTAAAATTGGCTCCTGCGATGCACTCCATGCTGAGATGTGGGGCATGTACATCGGAATGAATTTAGCTCGTAGATAGAGGATTACCCATCTTCAAGTAGAAAGTGACTCGATGGGGTTGGTCGACATGGTAACAGGAAACTGCAACGTCAACGGAAATATTCCTACTCTGATCAAACATATTCGCTATCTCAAGAACATAAATTGGCATGTTCAGTTTGATCATACCCGGCGAGAAGGAATTAGATCACCTGATTGGTTAGCTAATTTCAATCTAACTTTGAACTCTCTTGATTTGAATGTTCTAGGGAGTCCTCCTAGAGAACTCCAAAAGTTAATTTTTGATGATGTTTCCGGCGCTTGCATGCCTCGGAGTGTTTGGGTAGTATAGTTTGTTTCTTAGGCTATGCCTTTTTTTGTAAAAAAAAAAAATATATTCGAAAGAGACAAATAGAAAAATAAAATAAAATCGTTGCATGATCCATATGGATAAACAGAAGGGGTGGATTTTTTAGCAGCAGTTTTTGAGTGAGTTCAATCTTAAAATGACAAAAGAACAACTACAAAAAAGTGAGTTTGATCCTCTCTGGAACTCTTTGTACTCTAAAATATAATTCAGTATCAGTTATTGGATTAAAATGTGGCCTACCAACTTTTAAGGCATGGTCAACTTTGTAGGAGGCATTTCATGTTAGTGGAAACATAGTGGCCCATATAATTCAAAATAAAATCCAGGCAAGTAACTCAATTCTTGATAAAGATATGGAACTAAATAAGCAACTTGTCCAACTCAGCCTTGTCAATTAGTTTCTTCTTTTCAAAACATTGGTGCTTTTGGCTTTTTAAATTTGTTTCAAAAGATATGTTTTAGAAATCTAATTAAGATATGTTTCATTGATTTCCAATTGTATTCTTGATATAATTAAGATTATTTGAAATAGAGTTTTTATATTAGAAAAATGAAAATTTATAAAAAAAATTATTTAAGGGAAGGGTATTTTGGTACATAGATACATCAATTCAAATTATTCAATCGTATTCCCTTCATTTTATTTTATTTGTTTGTATAGAATAATTAAACTATTCTTTTTTTAAAATTTAAGGACATGTTTACAAATTTTGAAAATAATTAATAATTAATTTGCAATTTTTTTATATTTTATAAAGACTAATTTTCAAATTTAGAGTCTTTTGGAGAGAAGGGGAGAATTTTAGAAAAAGTAGAAAGTGGAATAAAAAGAGGACTATTTTTTTGGGTACATGAAGAGGAATAAAAAAGGACTTTAGAGATAAGTTACCTATCAATTTCTTAATAACCAAAAATCTCACAAAATAAAGTATAATCAGTATTTATTGTTAATTAGTATAAATAAATTCCATTTTTATTTCTTCAAAAAAAAAAATAATGGTAAATTAATCAACTATTTCCAGCACAAAATGATGCGCAGAATATGGAAAATACAATAAATACACAAATAAAAATGACTAAACTTTAAATGAAAAATACAACCGCCAACATCGATGAACCATAAAATCCAAACAACCACACAGATTAAACCACTAATGATTCAAATTATACTTGAAGCTATTAATCTTTGACATCCCGGTCTCATTGACATCCCTAGTCTACCACCAAACTTGAATTTTCACTTTCTCTAATATTTGTTCATGTTTTATGACCAAAATGATAATTATTGTGTTTGGAGAGGGTTTTGGAGAATTTATATTGATTTTTTTCCGAATCCAATTTTTATTATTAAAAACTCCTAAATAAAAATATGAGTACATGACCAAAAAAAAAAAAGTAAATAAGCTTATACCCCTTGTAATGTAGGTGATTTTTGTTTTTCTCCCCTATAATTTTTTTTGTGACTCACTCATTGCAATGTTGATTATTTATTTTTCTAGTTCATTTTACCCCCTGCAGGGGGTACAGGCCAACATTGCAGGGGATAAAATGAACTAGGAAAAAAATTCAACATTTGCAAGGGGCGAGTCACAAAAAAAAATTTACAGCGAGAAAAACAAAATTCGTCTACATTGCAGAGGGTAAAGACTCATTTACCCTAAATATTCATTTATTATTCTTTACTAAACCACTTTTAAATAAAGTGTACGGTTTTATTCATTAGCTATTGTTCATGTGATTAAAACAGGAATGACAAGGAGTAGCATGGGTTTTCCTTTGGTGAAGGGTATTCATAGACTGTTGGCGCTGGATTGGGAGGTGCATATTTCTCACTTGTACAGGGAAGCTAATCAGTGTGCGGATGCTTTGGCTAATATGGGTTGCGAGTTGAGCTGCAATATTGTTTATTTTGATGTTTGTCAGAATCGAATCAAACATTTGTTTGTTTCTGATAGTTTGGGACATAGTACCCTCATTTGATTCCGCTGTAATCTTTCTTTTTCGAGCTGTAAGCCCTCATTGATATATAAAAAAAAGTTTACAGTTTTTTTAATAATATTTTCCTAGCCCAAAACCCTCTCTTCAAACTCATAAACAAAACCTAGAGCACCAAAGATATTAAATGCAGAGTTTGGAGGGAGTGTCCAAACATTGATATGTATTATTAGGTAAGTATTGTTACGTGTCCAATCAGATATATTAATTATGCAATAAATCTAAAAACCAAATTTTATTCATATTTCGTCACGAAAAGAATATTTGTCGATGAGAGAAATATGTGAATTATTCCCTGTATAGAAGTGTTTATCGCCCATGTTGAATGATTGAGCTTAAACTTATTCCTAATAAACATGTAGGTTCTATACTACAGGAACTTGATTAAAAGTGAGAACTGATTTTAATGGAATAATTTGGAACATGAAGCATTGGGAATAGACATAAAAGCAATCTTTAACCGGTCACCTTTCTATTTTACTAATAATGGGGAACATCTTTGTACTTGTGTAGACCAGAGTTAACATGATTTGTTATGAAAACTGAAATTAAAGATTGTGTTAAGTATGACTTATCAACAATATACAGCTAAAAAAAGTTAACAGAAAGATGTTGGTCTTGTCTTGTGACAACAAAATCAAGGATTATTCTTATACGTTCATTTGATCAAATATAACTTTCTTAGTCACATTTACAAAATTTTAATTTTTCTTTTTAATTATTATTAAATAATAAAAAATTAATTTTTATTTTAATTCTATGTGACTGTGTCTAAAATTGATGCTTATGGTCATGTGACTATAGAAGTCTCACTCCAAAATATAACTAGTGTAAGACGCAAGATTTCATTGTATAGTTGGTTTAAGGAATATTAGGGTTTCGATGTGTTCGTGTTGTGAAACATCGTGTAATTATTAGGTTTTGCTGAAAGTTAGTCTGTTTTGTGCTCGTGCACTGTAATTGCACAGACTTTTGTCTTGTAATCCTCTTTTGTGAATAAGAAGTTATATGCGAATTCAGAATAGCGAGTTTTGGATTATTCTTGTTTTTTTGGAAAAACGAGTAGGATTTTACCCGCGGATGTAAAATCTTACTGCGTCTGTTTTAAGTGAGGTTTCGGATGGGAGTTTTATATATCTGCGTGAGTGAGGTTATGTTCTGAGAATAATTTTCGAAGGTATAGAAGAAAATTACAGTCGCGGAAAAAGATTCGACGATAAGTTTTGGAAATGTTTAACGTTAGACGTTCTTTCCGTAGGTTTCATGTTTTTGTGATTTACGTTCGTCGCGTCGCGCGAGAGCTGAGTACGTGTCTTGTTTTGGAAGATTTGATTAAATCTTGTGATTATCCATAAAGCAAATTGATCCAATGGCTAGGGTTTAAGCTTGGACTTTTGACTTTGATCCAAGGGTGGATTGGCTATCAAGAGCCTTTGTCATAGTAAGGAGGTTTGGTGACTTTGTGGACTTAGAAAAACATCACAAATCTCTCTTTTCTTTCTCTCTTTCACGTGTGACTCCATTACTTTCTAACCTTCACAAATTTTTCATTCCTCACCATTTCAATCCTTTTCAAGCTTTGGAGCTTAGAGGAAAGTTGTAGAGAATCTCTTTCTAAAGGTAACCCTCTCTTCTCATCTCCTAGGTTGGTAGACTTATAGAGTTTAGGAGTTTTTGGGTTTATGTTCTCATGAGGGTTTGTTAGGAAATGTTACTTTACATGGTTTTTGTTTCATGAATGTTGTTCACGAGGTTTAGAGAAGCATGTGTAGGCTTTGTTATTTTTGTTTTCCATGAGTTGGTGAAAAATCTCATGAGAAAAGTTAGGGTTTTGGGTTGGTTATGTATTGATCAATAACATGTGGTTAGGTTGTAAAGTTTTGAAAAGAAACGTGGTCTTTGAACCTTTGGGCAAAAGGGAAATGTGTTGCATGGTTTTGTTTTAGAAAATCCGATGAAAAATATTTTGGGGTTTATGAAAATATTTCCTAAGTGTTTTGTGTGGTGTTTTTGGGGTCCAAGTGGTTTAAAACTCTTGTGACATGTGGTGTTGCTTTTCGCCTTGAAAACATGTTTGAAAATGATTACCGGTCGGTTAAGGCTCGTAATAAAACTTGTGCTTGGGTTTGGTTTTGATTTTGGAAATGAAAATCAAATAACTTGCACTCGAAGCAACCAACATGCTTTCGGAGATGTATTGCTTGCTTATGAAAATGGTTTGCTTTTGTGCCTTGAAAAAGTGTTGGGAACTAATAGAATCAAACTAGGCTTGGTTGGGAAAATTGTGTGTGAGTTGCTGTCTTCTGCTGTCATGACAGGTGCAACTCGTCGGGCGAGTGTTAACTCGCTGGGGCGAGTGTCACAGGTCATGAACACGCCAGGGCGAGCTCCACAGCGAGTGAGACCTGTCTTCACTGCCTTCACTCGCTGCCAACTCGCCAGGGCGAGCTCTGAGACCTAAAATTTTGGATTCTGATTTCTAAACTTGGTTTTTAACTTTCTAATCACTTTTTATTAATTTATGGAAGTGGCGGGGATTGGAAACGAGTTTTTCGGGTACTCGGAAAGTACGTAACTTGTAACGCAAGAAAACGGCCATTTTGCATTTCAAATTATTTAAGACTTTGGCCTTTTGTTTTGGGTCCTAAAAATAGTACAAATAACTCATGGTGGTTGATCAATACGATAGTTTTTGGTATGATATCCGAAAGAGTGGATTTTCCTTAGGAACCTTTAGGTTTTTGGGGTTTTTGGTTTAGTTTCAATACGATTGGTTGGGAAACAATGTATTGATAATACGCTGCTTGTTTTAGGAAGCGCGTTGTGTTGTTTGGACGAGTGTAGTAAACGGAAGCTTGCCGAGGTAAGGGCTCCACTTTATTTCTGTCATTAAAAACGGTTACGACATGCTTGGATTCACTGTGTGTTTTGCATGTCTGAATTATGTATTCTCGTGGATGAGAAGGTGTTTATATTCACATATGTTTTGTTACCTACGCTATTAGGTTATGTGATTGTTGCATGAGCATATATGAATGCGTGCGTCGGATAGGACTGCGCGGGGATTTTGTCTGTGTGACTATCCTGTATATGCCAAAGAGAATATATGCCATGCATTTCATAGTTGCGTGCCTAGGTGTATGTCTGTGTGACTTTGCCTACGTACCGGGCGTTTGTCTGTGCGACTTCGCCAAATCCTACTGGATTTTATTGAGTTGGTGGTTGTCTTGTGTGACTCACCCGGTGTTATCCCACCGTGATTGTTTTGGTATTGTCTGTGCGACTCTACCTAGTGTTATCCCACCAATAGTAGGAGGTGTTATCCCACCAGAGACCTACGCCTTCTATAGAGAGGTTGAATTCCGAAATTAAAATCATGCATGTGGCGAACCAGTGATCGGTTGTCACCCCCATTGTAGAAGTCTGCATTAGGCTTGGTGATTTATTTATATAGACCCGTTGGTGGGAATTACTTTTGAGATTAAGAGTTTTCTCTTGTGTTTGTGGAATTATTGTTATGTGTACAATCTTTCGCACCGAATATATATATACATACTTTTATTTTGTGGTGACCCTTTCTTTCATTTGCGGGCTCATCCCACCCAGATGATGGGTTAGGTCGTGGTGACGACGGTGGCTGTTCCAGGCCCCAGTGAGATGTTGGAGCTTTAGCTTAGTTACACTATGCGCCGGTGTGGGTTGTACACCGTGCTTTTTGGGTTTAGGCATAGGATTCTAACTTGTGTGGTTGTAAGTATTTGAATACTTAGACTTGGATTGTAATTATTCAGTAATACACTTTGCTTGTCGAAGCACCTTATGGTAATGAGTTCTTTTGTATATTTGAATGCCGGCTCATTTAAAATCTTTTATGCGTAACTCTGATGTATACAAAAAAAAAAATTAATGCCTTTTCTGGCCTTTGAAAAACGGGTTGTTACAACTAGCTTCTGATCTAGCGTGTAATGTATCAAATATCTATATTTATGCAGTCAGTTCACACGATACCGATACATCTGTATTGTTAAAAACTTAGAAAAACGTCACCAATATATATAGTCTAAATTAAAAATCAAAATACATTAAATAAAAGTTATGTAATTAAATTTGATATTTTTAAACCCCTCGTTGATAATATATGTTTCCACAAATCTTTAATATTGTAGATGTGTGGTGACATGTGCCCAAAGAATGACCATTAAGGGAAAGAAAACTTCTTTGATCACAAATTGTTTCGATACTCAATTTGGTCACGCACATAACAATATATATTGCTACATCCGTCCTTAAATATAAAACTCTTTGAAAAAATATGAAGATTAAAAAAATTGATTGTGGTATTAATTTTGTTGATAATTTGTATTGCTTTTACAATTTTATCATTTAAGAGATAGAATTAATTAATATTTTTTCGTGTATTTATTAGAGATTGTAGAAAAATATGTAGTTTGATTAGGGGTATGTTGTGGTAAAGAAATATTTAATGTTCCTCACAGTGGCTTTGAAGTTCAAAAAAAAAAGAATTTAGTAAATATGATATAAAAGAAAAAATAATGAAGAAGGAAAATGAGTATAGAAATATGAGTTTGATCTTCATACCTGCGTTGTTGTTGTTGTTGTTGTAGTTGGATTGAGATGAATATCTTTCAACTTTTCTGCAAACAAAAAAAATCAAATTATTAGAGGATTGTAGTTAAAGATCAAGAGAGAAAGAAGAGAGATGGAAGAAGTTTGAAATATGAGTATGAGTATATAATGAATTGGAAATTAGAAAATGTGGGAAGATGATATGAAATTTGAATTTGAATGAAAGAGGTGAAATTTGGAAAGAGAGTTGAAAATGTCAAATGTTGTTTCCGTGTATGCAGGATAAGAAAGTAGAGAGAGAGCGCAAAAATGTGTCAGTTCAAAAAGTGAGAAGTGTTGGAGTGAAGTTTTGGTTTGATGTTGCAGAAGCTATCAGTCTTGATATGTGAGACAAAAAAGTTATTTGATATAGACTAAAAAGTGTACAACATGAATAGTTTATTAATTTTTATCAACCGACTTGGTTGAAAACCAATGGTGGCTCACTTGAAAGTGACATGTTGTCTCACAACAACATGAAAATGGCTTGGTTACTTCAAAAAACGGCTTGGACTTCTTTGCATTTAGTTCAGTTACATAATTTTTGGACATCAAATACCCTCACTTTTGCCAAATGGCAAGATTTTAAGTAGGGGCATTTTATTCTTTTCCATGTACAACAACTTTCTTATATGGTATTAGATAGATTTGAATTTGCTGCAGTAATGAAACAATACGGTTCAATTCATAGGGTTTGTGCCTGAATAAAATGTGCTAGAAAGAACTTCTAAAATTTACAGACAACACGAGGATACGAAAATAAAAAATCATATATAGTGGATGTCTATACAAGCAAAAGGGCTCAACCACCACATGTGAGTGTTTAAACTAAAATTAACATTATAAGGAAGATTGATAATTTATTCACGTACTATTTTCTCGACACGGATATTACAACTTCAAAATTATGAATTCACACTCATAGATAAAGTGGGACCTAGATTCATGTTGTAAACTCATGCAGTTTGCCACAGTAGTGAATCATAGACATTTATTTGCGATCCAATAGTTCTGGTTAAAAATTCAAGTTTTAATAATTTTATACAATATAGATCTCGGCTGTACATTTCTAATTAGACGGTCTAAATCAGTTATTACACAGTAACTGTGTTAAATCATGTCTCGATAAAGTGTAGTATAAGAATGTATATTGGTATTTGATTTTGTGTTGTTGTTTTTTTATCAGAAAAATTTTCATGCACTGACTGCAATATTTTACACTATCAACCAATACTAACTTTTTTCCGCCACATTATCCCACTTCATCCCACTTTCTTGATATAACATGGCAAATTCATAGTTTTCACTAGATGATCCGTGAGTAGGTGAGAAAAGGTGAATATTTCGGTACACGTCTTATTTGGACATGTATTGATATACTGCTGACGTATACAATTCTAATATGTCCACAAATAGTATTTAATATAAAAAAAATGGTGACAACCAATGAAAATATGACACATAAGTATATTTGTGTGTTGTCCTCACAACTGACTTGTAACAAAGTTGTGGGGACTACATACAAGTCTACTTATGTGGTTTGTTCTTATTGATTAATAGGTAAATACTCTGAAATTATTAAAGAGTAGTTTAGAAAAAAAACCTAAAAAAATTAGTAAACACTATTAGTAAACCTATCACAATTGTCCATATCAACAAATGTACCAGTACACATTAAATAAAATACCGACCGAAGAATTCACGTGAGAAAATGACTTTAAAATGATATGAAGAATACGATTAAGAAAACTTGGTTGAAGATTCCTAATTGAGCTTTGTATACTACTAATCTATGAAGCACCGACACCTCTATAATTAGACGTGTCGCGTGTCCGACACCTGTCCGTGTCCGACACTCGTATGACACCCGTACGACACTCGTACAAACGTGTCGGAGAGGTGTCAAAAAAAACAATTTTTCCTTTATTCTGACACTCCTTAAATCGGTGTCCGACACCTATAAGACACTCGTACAAACGTGTCGGGGTAAGTCTTCAAATTTTATTTTATTTATTTGCTTCTACTTTTCTCAGACATATATACAACGATTAAAGATGTGTCGAAACAATAATATTGATCAATGAGGGATTAAAGATATTACCTTTTGATTACATTATTTTTAGTTTTTCAATAGTAGTTGGATGAGTAAATGTCAAATGTATTATCATATATTCTTTTAAAACTTTTTTTATTGAAAAATTTGTTCAACTTAGATGCATATGTATGTATTTTTAATTCTAAACTTATATATTTTATAAATATGTAGCGGTGTCGGTGTCGTATATTTTTTACATTAGCGGTGTCGGAGTGTCCGTATCGTGTCGTGTCGCGGTGTCCGTGTTAGAGTCCGTGCTTCATAGCTACTAATTAATACTTGAGTAGCATAATTTATGAAATCCCTAATTAATTATATTTTGAGTTAAAAATTTAAAACAACTATACATGAATTTATTCTAGTTATCTAGTTGACAATTAGGGACGTACGGTCCCGACAATTTTGTGGTGCAGAGGCCTATTTTTTCTTATAATTGTGATTGGTGAGGGAATACATGCAAGTTTATTTTATATTTTTTATATGTTGTGCAGATGTAAAGTTTTCTTTTTGCAGTTAACCCATTGATTTGATCAAATTTCCAGATAAGTAGTTGAGGTATATGCATTCAAATATTTCGAAATTATTATATTGACTTGTTAATTTGTTTTATTAATACATTGAGATAAACTGTTTGTTATTATATTCACTAATTAATTTGACTTTTTCTTTAAATATCGAACCTTAATCAAATATAGTTAAAGATTCAAATATCTATCATTTATGTCATATGTTGTTGGTTAAGATAATCTATTTATATGAAAGAAACTATGAGATTTAATTCTGGGAGAAAATTTTTAGTTAATTGATAAAAATGAAGTTTCTTTTTGTATAAAAAAATAAGGAAATGAAGTTTTTTTGTAAAATTATATTAGCATATAAATTATTAGTTCATCTTAAAATATGTTCCAAATTGTTTCGAATTTCGATCAATACATTTTTTTCCTACTCAAATTTATTTATAGTATGTTTCAATTCATTTCATCAAACTATTTATCACTCTCATAAAGGTTTATATATTTCAAAATTGTTTATATGATGAAATTTAAGTTTCATTTGTATTCGCTATGTGTTTCATTAGAATACAATAAAAGTTACAATTTTATTTTAGTTTTTGGTATTTATTTATGGTTGCAATTTCTTCATAAAAAAGAAAAAAAATACAATAAAGACTCAACTCCCTTAATTTTCGAATTTTATTGTTTTGATTGCGTCAAATTGTATTGTTGCATCAACCAACTTCTATGAGTCCAACCTTAGAGTAAGTCCATCCTTAGATTTAGCTAAAGGTGGCACTAGGAAGATATTTCATCACCAATATTGAGCCACCTTTCATAGATTCAATTCATACACAATTACTATATAAATATGTAACTAGGAATTTCTTCAGAATCACAATTCACATAACTTTAATTCTCTTTGTTTTGTAAAAACATTGAGTAATGGCAAAAAATCTAAACATTAATATGCTGTGCTTAGTTGTGTTTCTTCTAGTACAAAGCAAGGTAAATAGACATATATTACTAATAACAAACTTCTATCATTGTTATATGCTCTACATTATATTATTCCTTCATCATTTATATTTAAATATGTGAATCAGAAAAATATTTATTGAACGTGTTGCCAGCTTTTGAATAAATTTACATGATTTTCTATCATATAAAAAGGGTTTCCAACTATTGTTTATGCCATTTTAATGGTTTTATTTCAGGCTGATATTGTTGCAACTGCCATAGAGGCTCCAACTCCAGCTCCGACTCCAGCACCGGCTCCGGCTCCAGCTCCGGTTCCAACTCCAGCTCCAATTCCAGCCTCAAATTCATCTCCAACAACTCCAGAAACTCCTGTTCCTCCTCTAATTCCTCCAACTCCGCAAACTCCTGTAGCTCCTCCAACTCCAGAAACTCCGGAAACTCCAGCAGCTCCGACAACTCCGACACCTCCAGCAGCTCCGACACCCCCGACACCTCCAGCAACTCCAGTAACTCCTACAACTTCAGCTCCGGCTTCGGCTCCAACCACATCTCCATCACCATCTCCAGCTCCATCTCCATCTCCATCTCCCTCTCCATCTCCAGCTCCAGCTCCAGCTCCAGTTCCAACCTCTAATTCAGGTTCAACTCGAAGAACTCCGAAAACTCCAGCAACCCCAACAACTCCGGCGACTCCAACAACTCCGACAATTCCTACAACTCCACCACCTCCAATGATTCTTGATCCAACTGTAAGACTTTTCACATGTTATATTTATTTGGACAATTACGCTTGAAGATATTATTTATGCAGGACATTTCTTCTCATGTTAATTTCATCTTTTGATTGAATGATTTTCAGGATGGCACCACAGAAGGCAGTCTTAAACCACAAGGTACTAACATTATGAATAATAACTTTACTCATAAATAAATTTTATGAAAGAATCATATAATTAAATATAAACATTAAAATTAAGATCAATATTAGAAACTTTCTATGATCATTTTTATAAGAAACAATTAATATTTTTTTATATTCCTGAAATAAATAATGTATTTGGACTTTAATATAGACTAAATACATCAATTTATAGTCTAGATATATCAGTTATTCAACGAGGGAGTACCATATATTGGATTAGAGTACAATCGATTAAACCTACCTAAATGATTTGATTTTTGAATTTACTATATAACTTTCTCTGCTTTTTCATCTATATATTGTTAAATTGGATGTTACAATATTCATTCATTTCACTAAAATGATGTGTATGGTTGAATTTGTAGAATGTGCTCCAAGATGTGAAAATAGATGCGCAAAAACACATCACAAAAAGCCATGTTTGTTCTATTGTAAGTATTGTTGCGCCAAATGCTTGTGTGTGCCACCAGGAACTTATGGAAACAAGGAAGTCTGTCCATGCTATAAGAACTGGAAGAACGAAGATGGAGGACCCAAATGTCCTTGAATCTCCAATTTGCTTCCAACAAATTGCTTATCATGTACTATATAACAGAACAATCCATGTAGAACTTAGTCACTTTCTTTGTTCATTTTTGTTCTTCCTTAAGAAATAAAAGAAAATTTTATATATTCTTTATTGGGTTATCCTCTAAATATATTAAATTTTATTTAGTCTTTCTAAAAAACATTCCAAACTTTGGTCTCTCTGAATTTTGAGTTTTTAATTTTAGTCTCAGAATTTTTTTCAAAAACTCACGTATATCTCATGTCTTAATTGACTTTTTTTAAAAAATAGATCATTATTAAAACATTAAAATATCATTAGTTTAATTTTTCATTGAACTTTGGGTTCTCTAAATTTCTAGTTTTTAATTTTAGTCTTTTTTTTTGTTTAATTGCATTTTTTGTCCCTTATTTTATTAAACTCGGAGCATTTCCAATAAGAGTATCAAATAGAGTTTCATAGACTAATGATCCATATCTTAATTTTTTTATCATTGGAGTTCCATGATGTGCCATAAGGGCATCTCCAATGCATATAACTAATTTGAGTTGCTTAACTTTTAATTGTGGGACCTCAAATGCCACATATAATTTAAGCAATTTCATTCATTTTCACTCCAATGGTGTTGCTTAAATTTTATTTTATTTCTATTCAATAAAATAGTATTTACTTAATCAGATAATAATAAATTAAATAATTTTTGTACCAAAAAAAATAAAATAAATAATTTTAACTTTAATAACATAAATCCCCCCACCCACACTCATTCCACTTCCCCATCATACAAATCCACCGTACACTCCAAACCCCAAAATCTAAAAACCAGAGATCTCTACGCTCCCTGTTGCTTGCCTCTGTTCAAAAATCAAACCACTTCATACATAGCAAGTCAGCGAGAAAGAAGCTTGTGAAACGGATGGTTACGGCGGTAGTTGTGGAAGTGATATCCTCTTCGTCTGTATTTGTAGATTTACCCTCTTTTTCGTTTTTCATATTTTCCAGTTTTTCCCCTCTTCTTGTATCAATTTTTGTTGACATTTTAGGCAAACTTTTATTATTTTTTAATGATAAGCAACACAGATTCAGAGTTGCCTTCTGAAGCAACTGACAAAGAAAAATAAGCAACACAAAGTGCCACGTAAGCAACACAAAGTGCCACGTAGATAAGCAACAACAAGCTCCAATGCTGAAAAAGTTAAGAGATGCCAAATCATCTCTAAGAAATCCCTTAAGAAACAAGCGCTGGACATGCTCTAAATGATATTAAAATTGATCATACAATACCTTATTTAAGATACAGTATCATCAATTTAATATTACTTCTTTTTCTGTATATGAATTTAAATAGAATGAATAACTTGTTAGTAATGTATGATACTCAAAGTGGTATCACCATTGAAACAAAATATGTATAAGTTGCATAAGTATTACATGACATTGTAGGGACAACTTTTTTACTGATGTATGATATTCAATGTATCACACTATTGGATGCTCTTACGAAAATAGTCTCCCTATTTCAAAATCAAACTTATTGGTGCTCTATTTTCATATTTGTTGCAATTTTAGTTCCAACTCGTGTTTTTTCTCTAAAAATGGTGATTATTGCATCCTGAAATCCCATTTATTATTTCCAATATTGAATTAAACGATGAAATATCACATTCGAGACCAAAATTTAGTTCTTATTGCTTCAAAAGTTGACATTTTTATGAAATACAAAACATGAGTTAAGACCAAATTACAATAAATGTGAAATAGAGGAACAAAAAGTTCAATTTTAAAATAGATGGATTATTTTCGTGAATTTAATAAAATAGAAGGAATAAAAGTGCAATTAAGAAAAAAAAATATAGACTAAAATTAAAAACTAAAAATTTAGAGAACCCAAAGTTCAATGAAAAATTTTAGAGGATTAAAAATGAAATTTTGTACAGGGGATCGGGGTTCGAACCCCGGTCATCCCACTTATTCACCTTAAGGGTGGAATTTCAAGCCATTAGGCTACTAGACCAAAAAAAAATGTAATTTTGTATATTTAAATGACCAAAAATATATTTTACCTTTTTTTTTAAAACACAGTTTAAAAAGACACAAGCAAGACTACATGAGTCTATTGCGGATGATGACAAAAATAAAATAAGATTTTTTTTTTAGTTTTCACCACCAGTTTAATCTAGCTCAATGGTCAGTTCTGACATCAAGTGGTTCCAGCTCTTTCCTAATCGCATCAACAAACACAAGGTAGCGAAAATAGAAGAAAAAATAATACTTGAAATTTGCAATTCTCCCCTATTCATAATTTCATTTCATACTACATCTGTCCTTAAATATGTTCTTTTTAGATTTTTTTTTGTCCCTTTTTATAAGACCCCTTTCATATTTCAATTCAATGGCATTAATTATTTCTTTATCAACCTACTCCTAATTAAAGTGCATTCTTTTCTTTCTACAATCTGTAATAAATACTTTAGAAAAACAAAAATTCATTCTTTTCATTAAAAGATAATTGTAAAAACAATATCGATTGTCAACAAATTTGATACCACGACTCACTTTTTTAATCTCCGCAATATTTTCAATGAAATCTTATAATTAGGAATGGAGGTAGTATAACTTTTCATAAAAGAAGTTTACTTCTCAAAGTTGTGTTGTTGTGTACTACTTTTATATATTTGGCAGTGGTGGTGGCCGGTGGGGGTTCAAAGAAAAATACAAATTAGAATTTTTTTTATTAACCCTTTGGTTTTTAAAAGAAGAAAGGTCTGATAATCCAAAATTCGGTTGTAAAGTAAATAAATTATAGTCAAATCTCGTGAGTTTAGTTCAGTTGATAGGACATCACATTATATAAGGAAGGGGCAGAGTTCAAACCCTGAACATTCTATTTATTCACCTTAAGGTGAAATTTCTAGTTACTAAACTATTAAATCAGAAAAAGAAAGAAGAAGTCTGGTCAACAATTGTTCACTAGGAGTAGACGAGTTCTCCGAAACGGTTCTTCCTAAAAGGAACTCATCACATGAGCTCAATATCTTTGTTACAAATCATAATCTTCAATCACAATCTTTTCCATATCCTTAACTTACAAAGGTGAACTATAAGATGAAACACAAGGTATGCTCCACAAAGAATCAAGAGAAGAACAACTCTGAATCGATAAAGGAGAACAATCTGGTGAATCATGATTAAATTCAACAAATAAATCAAAAAAAGCATCAATAATAAATCCATAATTGCTTTTCTCATTAACTTCCAAATACCAACTCAAAAGCTTTTCCAAAGTTTCCCAATTGTTAACGCCATGAGCCTTAACCATTTCCACAATCGATTCTTTGAAATCTTCATAAGGATTTTTCGAATCCATCGAAAACTCAATGGTGTTTTCGAATGGTAATAATATGCTATTATTGTTGTTGCTTACTATTCCATTAGGCGAAACATTAATTATTTCTTTGATCTTTAATATTGAGCTTGTTTCGTTCGGTTCGAAGAAAAGCCGATCCGAAAGCAAACCACTTTGTTTGAAATCCTCAAAAGAAAATTCAGTTAATATAGATTCACAAGTTTTGAATACGGTGTCGTTTTTGTTGGCTCTAAAAGAAAGGGTTTTTGGTTGGTTGCAAGATGGCCAAGTCCATGATGAAGAGGATTTTCCATCTGTGTTTTTGAAAAGAGAAAGAAACTTCAATTTTTTCAACATTGTGGTTTTAGGAAAAATTGAAAGAAAGAAATATAATGAAAAATAGTTGTTAGAGGATTTATGATGGTTAATGGGAAGTGAGTGAGTGAAAGTGATTGTTGAATGATAAATGAGGTTTGGGGGGAACAATTTAAAAGCGCGGTGGGAGAAGAAAAACAAGATTAGATTACCTCTTTTCTTTCTTTCTTTCTTTTTTTTGACCAAAGATTAATTAGATTACCTCTTAAACTTATTGACTATTGAATGTGGTTTTTGTTTGTTTGTAGGGTCAACTCAATTTTTTGCTTTGTATTAAATTCTTACGGTTTATAGAAATAAATGTAATTCAGTCATATTTATTAGCTTAATTGCAGTTTTGGTCTTCCTATCATAATTTTTAATTATAAATTGATGATGTGATATGTTTTAAACGATGTGGTATATAATCTGGTGATGAGAAAATACAAACATCGATGAAATTGTAAGAATTTTTTTTTATAAAGTTAATTTAAAACATGTTGTATCATCATATTTTAGACAAAATATGTGTTAGGGAAACCAAAATTGTCGAATTTTAAAATAGGGGAGGCAATTATGCAAAATAATGAAAATAGGGGGACTAAAACTGCAATTAAGCCTATTTATTATTATCATTATCTATTTTGATAGTATCTCCATACTTTGGCAAGTGGCAACAATATATAAAAAACAAAGATAGTATCTCTTTAGATTATTTTTTTATTTATTTATTTATATAAAAAAGTGTCTTATTTTTATGCACATATAGAGAAGAAGAAAGAAAGGAAAAGAAAAAAATGCTAAGAATATATGAAAATAAGTGAGAGATGAAACAAAATACGCAATGGAAATTTTATAAAATAATAGAACCTTATAAATTTTATGTGATCAATTAAATATAATAAATGATCTAATAGATAATTGATACATAAATGTGATAGAGGTTTTGTTAAAAAATAAATAAATTAATAGAGGTTAAAATTTAATCACTTCATATTACAATTTTTCATCTTTCACTTTACGACCTTCAAATTTCTTGATCATTGTTCTTGTTCGTGTACTGTCAGTGTCAATGTGCAAAAACAAAACAATTTTAGTCATATGATTATTAGGGGAAACATTATTTTAGTTGGCCAAAGACACAAAGTAATTAAAAAATAATTAAAATTCTAACATACGGGTCATTTATGATTATAAAGTAATTGTCATTTTCATTTTTATCATTGAGATAATGTCCTAATTTATAATAGTTTGATTAAAACAACAAAAAATAAAATATAACTCGTATTGAGCTAACACAAATTATGGCACTATTTTAGCTGTAAGATGAGAAGAGTCGTAAATTTGTACTTATAAAAAGTATTATCGATAATGTTAGAATTTTTGATAATGTTCTGTATATAATAAAATTCTAATAATTTTAAATATTGTTACATAGTAAAACACTTACGAAAGTGATTCAATATAGCACTCACCCACACATAAGTATAAAAAGTATTAAATAATGTGTATTTTTAAATAAATAAATAAGTTATATGAATTTTGATGTATATATGCCTAAATATATTTTAGGGTAAATAGGCTTATACCCCCTGCAATGTAGGCGAGTTTTTTTTTTCCCTATAAATTTTTTTTTGATGACTCGTCCCTTGCAATGTTGAATTTCTTTTCTCCTAGTTTATTTTACGCCCCTGCACCCCCCTGCAATGTTGACCTTTACTCACATGCAGGGGGTAAAAATGAATTAGGAGGAAAAACAATTCAACATTGAAAGGGGCGAGTCACCAAAAAAAATTACAGGGGGAAAAAACAAAACTCGCCTACATTATAGGAGGTAAAGACTCATTTACCCTACATTTTTTTTAAGCTTATATCCAAGCAAGTGTTGCTCTATATTTATATCTCCCAAATTTCATAATAAGAAAAAATGAAAAAGAAAGAAAATGGAAAGAATTCTAAACCCCGGCCCGTTTTTGGTACTCTTATTTCAGCCAAAACAAAATTTTAGTCTTTTATTTTAAAATTTGAAAATTTTTACGCCTGATTTCATAAATTTATAAATTAAACTTTTTTAAAACTGAATTATTAATGTGAAATTACATTCGATGATAAGAAATTAATTATCTGGACCAGAAACCTTTTTTGGTGAGCATTGACTAGAAACATTTTTTTATGAGCAATGGTTATTTGTTGTGTCTATTAATATATTTCTATAATTGCACCCTCTAATTAATATTATGTGCATCATTGTCAATTTATTATTTTCACTTTATATTTATGATAATAAAAATACATCAATAACTAATAAGGATAATTTCTTCTAAAAAAAACTAATAAAGATAATTTAGTAAAATCATTATTTTCTTTCTTTTATCATCTTTTTCTAGTTTATGTACGAAGTTTCCACTACAGTTTAGCGTGACAAATCTCCATCGGAAATCATGGGGTACACAAGGTGGGTTTCCTCTCAAATGAGTTTTTTTTTATTAACAAGAGTCGGAGATTGAATCTTTAGTCGCTTACTTAAAAGTTCCAAATTTCTTACCACTCATATTAATTCATTGTTGATCTTTTAGCATATTTTCTTAATCTATGTAAATTGTTAAATAAGACAACCGACAATTATTGTTGGTTGAAAATATTACTTAATATTTTGTTCTAAGTTTATTATAGATTCTTTCCAGTGATCTAATCTTATCCGAGGTGTGTCATGTGGTAAATATATGTATCTTTTTGCACCAAGATTCAAATTTTGATTCGGTATGTTGTAGAAGCTTAACATCTTCTACTAGACTCAATCATCGTTAGTGAGTACTTAATGTTTAAGATACCATTATACCATTATGGTTGACTAATGTTATTTTTAGATAAATTTTGAATTTAAAATTTTGGTTTGAATAGTGGAAGATTTTAAATTCTATAATATTTAAATATACCTAATTTATGGCTTTACATATTTCAAATTCTAATACAATTATGTTAAAATTGATGCTCTTTAGAAATAATAATAATAATTATAATAACCTAACTATGAAAATTTTGAAAAATAAAACATAAAATTATATTGGTATCGAATTTCTGTTACTAGATTTAGCACAATAGAATCAGAGATTTTGTCTTTCTCATCTCTAACATTTTTTTTGAAGAAGTTAAATTAACCCACCCAAATTGACACCAGAGAGAATCAAACCTGAGACCTTCCTGATCTCTAACTTAATTCACTAATTTCTTATTACCAAAGAAATCCTCCAAAATAAAGGGAAGATTGCTATTCCAGCAATGAAAATTTTGCTTCAAATGACACCATAAGCCAACTTATCAACATATTTATTTCCATCTTATATATAGTAATGCCATCTTGGAAATTATGTAATCAATATATTTAAAATATAAAAAATATTATTTTCAATTTAAAATATAATCTTTTTATTTTTTTAACTAGTGCTCCAGATAACTAATTAGCATCACGCACGAATAATTCTAAAGCACATATGTTTAGTTAAATCAATACAATTCTTGCATCTAACACTCGAGCTGCATATTATTCCAACCTTTTTTGACATATCTCAATAGCCAAAATTGCATCATAAAGCTCTGCAAAAAGAGAAAAGTGTGGTGACCCAGATTCAAACCCGATATTCCAAATAAAATGTCCTCACAGATAAACCACCAAGTTGCAACAACAAGGATAATATATATGGAGTTACATTTTACTAACAGGGAAAAAACTTAATCATTTAATGATAATATATTGCTCAATAGATGGACATGTTCCAGAGACAACAACTCTTGAAAGAAATAAGAAGCACATTGAAAGACATCAATTATATATGACCTATCCAATTAAGACGTACTCTTGTAAGTGTTAGCTCGGGCTACCATGTTCTCTCGGCAAAACCTCCTTCTGTGCAGGTCTCTCGGCCAATAACTTCGGCTAGGGTCTAAAAGAGGCTAGAGAAGACACCGCCGCACCAAAATCCCCTTCCTCTCTCTGGTGCGGAGGTTGCCACCTGTGTTTTGTGCAGCCGTCCTGGAGTTGGCAAGCCATTTGTTTGTGACATGTAAGTTTTCGCTGAGTGTGTGGTATAGCCTTCAGGTGGCTGCGCTGAAAAACCAAAAATCGAAGTGAATAAGCTATTAGAGAAGGATAGAACTTGTCCGACTGTTATGTAAGGCTTCTCGCATGTTAAGCATCATGCTGGTCTTCAAGTATACATAACAAAAAGTACATAACTAATAATTCTTAAGCTCACTTTTCATTAGTTTAATTCTATAGAGGTTGTACAAGCTACTTGATTATGGAGAACAGAATTTTAAAAAAATAAATCAAAAGAGATGGTTAAATTTCAAAAATGGACCAACTGCAAGGGAAGACTACAGGATGTTGTAATTGGACTTACCATATGTCGCCAAAATGCGGTCTTCTTCCGCAGGCCATTGATGAAGTCATCCCAAATCTAAGAAACATGTTGCAATTGACTGGACCTACTACCATGCCAGATTCTTCCATTATTCAGTTTTTGCAACCCGAAGTCATCCGAAATCGAAGAAACATGTTGTAATTGAATCATATCATCTATTTATGCTCACTTCAATTATGCTGCAATTATTGCTACCTAAAAATAGTAGAAATCCAAATACTGAAATACATCTTAAATGGGTGGAGTTAATGAATTTGATAGATTGTAGAAATAAATTTATGAATCAATGAACATGCATTGGATACACAACAGTTCTCAGTAAATACACCATATGCAGAAGAAGCAAATAATTTTGTTTACTGTTGTTAACTGATGGTTACCGGGTTCACAATAGTTTCCAGTATGCCTGCCTTGTCAAGTATGCTTATATTTTAACATTACAAAAGGACACAATCTTTATCAGAATTTCTTCATATATCTACAAACAACGAAAATAAAAAACCTTCAATATAAAAAAATAAAAAAAATAAAAAAACTATCATTTCAGGCTGAAAGAAAGAAAAAAAAGAGAGAGCAACTTACTAATTTATAAGAATAAATATTGAAAAATTTGTAAACCTTTCTTCTTGCTTTCTGATTATGCTTCTTTCATTTCAGGTACCATCCATGTTTGCTGAGTTTGATGACATGCTCACTCATTTGGTCTTCCATCTGCATCCATTTGGAACTATCTTCTGTCACTGTATTATACAGTATACTTAAGCAGTCACTTTCAAACAGTGAAAAATGCATTATGCTCTGTCATTGTCTCTCATCTTCAATTTTTACAAACAACATTTCCGGAGTTTGTCGATGTTCAGTTCAATCTTTTCAGCTTCTGTTGTCATTACTGAAAAGATGAGACTCTTTTGAATTATGAAACATGATGCTTTATCAATTTGTTGAGTATTGCTCGTGCCGGCTCAGTCTATCAATTTGTTTCCTTCCATCTTCAACTGCTACAAACATTTTTGCTGAGTTTGCTGAGTTGAGAGTACTTCAACTATCCTAATTCATAACTTTCTGCAAATTAAACAACGAATTGGTGTGTCCCTAGTTTTCAAACTTACCGCAAATTAGTACGCACCAAGATTTTATCAACAATCTGATTTTGACTGCATATAAACATTCTCACTTGCAGTATGCCTGTCATTATCAGGACAGTTCTGACCACAGCACTGACCAAAAGTAATAATAAAATCCAAAAGCATTCCCAAACTGAGCCATGAAAATCACACTAACCAGAATACCTCTAAACTCAAAATTTGATTGATCAACAAATCATTAGATAGTTCATTCATCATTCTACATTAGGGCATTACATTAAATATCATACAAGTTCTAATACTATCACTCATTATTCCACACAATATATTGTTAAATATCATACCATAACATACAAATCTTACTCTATTATGAACCTGTGAAAGATCCGAATCTTTTTGTTCCTCCTATATCTTCCATTCAAGCAAAGGATTAACTACTACTTGCAGGGGAGAAATATTCATTTCCTTAAAAAGGATGAAATCTGTCTCCTCTATGAAAAAACTATTTTAAAAATGGATATGTAACTATGTAATTAGTATCTAGCACCACAGCCTAAAACTTTGTAGTTCAGTCCCTATCCCTACTTTCAAGTAAAAAACAGCATCAAGAACTTACCATTGATGATCACGCTTGAGCATTGAAAGCAAAATATAAATCATTCTCAACTCGTTGCCAAATTCAATTTCTAACTAGTGGTAGCTATGCACTACTCATCCTACATTAGTACAAACACACTAGTTTTAAAAGGTCAATTCCTAGCAACTTAATCGTCTTGATCAAAATTTCAAAATATTAATACCAAAAATTTACTCGAGAGAAAAACAGGTGCAAAGGCCTAGAATTCAAAGAATATGTGAAAATCCATTCAATTTCATTAATAACCTCAAATGTCTATGATTTTCACTTTATGTTACAAATGAACATACAAACAATCTACAACAAATTTCCATCACACCATGTTTTCTAAACCATACAACACACCAGCATACTTGATCAGCTCATCATCAACATTGCCAAAGTGAACCTCCTTGATCCTTCGGAAAGCACGGAGAGTCAGCAAACTATCGGAACCAGCCTGATGACTCCTCCCAACTGCACGGTCCACATTCAGAGTCTTGCTAACCCTATCCAAACCACCATAAAGACCATCACAGAATTTCATCAAGTGCTTCACATCATAAACACTATCACCAAAATAAACCCTAACCAAAAGCAGAAACTCAGCAAGACCTTCAGGCAAAGCGCGCTGCGTCAATGCCTTCACAATGTATCCAAAATCATAACCACTATGAAAAGTAACCCAGCTAACATCCACATTACAAACAAGTCCAGAACTCATCATCAGCTCAGCAAATTCCACAGAATCAATACCGAATTTCTTATTCCTATCAAAATCAATACCTTGACTGCGCAAAAGCTCAATAGAGTCATGATTATGGATATCATGAGCAACATCGAAATCACAAAAATTGAACTCCCAGATGAAAAATTTAGTAGTTCCAAGGCTTGGGAGATTCCCATTGGCGTCGGAAAGAGTCAATCCGACTTGAATAAGGTTAAGGCCGTCGACATTGGCCTTCAACACAGAGTAATGGGCAGAAGAACGACGGTTATGGAAGGATAAGTCTGTGGTGTCAGGGCAGACGACGGTGCCCGGAAATTCAGTGTCCATGGAGATGATTGGATAGGAATCGACTAATGAACGGATCAACTTGAATTCTGATTCAAGGTTATAGGACCACACTGATCGAATTACGATGGAAGATCCGGGTTTTGGGATGGGTTTTGAGATGGTCATGCTTTGAGAGAAGAACAATCTGGAACTGTAAGAAAAGAGAGGTGAGAATTGCTTCAATCAATAAGAGAGGTAAGAATTTAGACATTGAGGTTTTTTTTTTTGGCGTTAGCCCTCTGGTTCCTTTTATAAATACATTGAGGTTTACCTTTTATAAATAATTTAGTCAAAAAAACTATTATAAATAATAATCTTTGTAAGGAGAAAAAATATTATTACATACGTTTCTTTATTACTTTCCTTTTAAATTTATTTATACATATATTTTTTTACTTAAGTTATATATATATATATATATATATTAAGAAAACTTAGTTTTGATATATTTATTTGTATTTTTAATTTTATTATAATACTTTTAACTATTTATTATCACATTTTACAAATTTGTCTCTTTACAATAAAGAATCAATAATAATTTTGAGAAAATATAATCAATACTACTTTAAATTTAAAAGAAAACAAATTGAAAAACAAAAACATTTTTTTTAAAAAAACAAAAAAATAGTATTAAAGGTGAAATAATATTAATTCGCAATTTGACTGATATAAATAAAATAAAAAAATATGCGAATAAAGCAAATGGCAGAAATTATGACATGAATAAAGTTACCATAAAAAAAAAGAATGAAATGAATGAAGCATATGATATGAATTAACAATGTACTTAAAAAAGACATGTAAATTTTCACTGAGTGTTGTGGTAAATAAAAAATCCAGTGAATAAGCTAAGAGAAGAATTGGGAAAAAAAAATGGTTTGAACAATAAGAAAATGATATAATCTACATGACTATGTCTTGTGTTAATCCTGCAATGCAAAAAGAAGTATGCCCGCCTACAAAATAAATAGCACAACGGATTCATTGAATAATTGGACAGTATTCCCTCCGTTATATATTATAAGTAAAAATCACTTTTTAGGTTCATTGAATAATTGATGTATCTGGTCAGAGCAGATACATCAATTATTCAATGAACCTAAAAAGTGATTTTTGCTTATAATATGTAACGGAGGTAGTACAACACAACACAAACTTTTAAGTATTGAACAACATTTTGTCTTGTACGATGTTTGGTGGAGAAAAGGTCATATTGGTATTAGGGACAAAAGGTTGTCTTGTGGAGTTGTTTTGTCCACTCTCTTATTTTTTTAGCAAATTAAACGCACACAACAAGCAAAAAATTTAAAAGGGTTGAAATACATAAAAAGTAGCATACAATAAAAGCCGTATAAAATTTTACTATATTTGAATTTTATGTAACCACATGCTTGAGCACTTTATGCAGCATGGAGTAAAGATGATTTGCTCCAGTTTTAATTTTATTCTTTTGCTCCAGTTTTGACAATAGTAATTATAAGTGAATCTATAGTCAAAATGTTTAACAAACTTTATCTCTATCGTCCGCAAGGCTATAAAATTAACATTGATACCTACGAAATAGAAAATTTTCATAGATCTTGTTCCACTGTTACGTAAGCTTCTCACATGTTCGTTATTTTGTTTAATTAATTCAGGCTTGCTGCAAAACATCATGCTGGTCTCCAAGTGTACATAACTAATAACTCATTAGCTCAATTTTCATTTATTTAATTCTAGAGAGATTGTATAAGCTACTTGATTAAGGAGAGAAATTTTGAAACAATAAATCAAAACAGACAGTTAGATTTCAAAAATGTTATAATTGGACTTACCATATATGCTCCGCAGCACAAAATGCAGTCTTCTTCGCAGGCCAATGATGAAGTCGTCCCAAATCTAAGAAACATGTTGCAATTGAATGGACATACTAGTATGCCATATTCTTCCATTATTCAGTTTTTTGCAACCAAAAAATCAGAAGCCATCCAAAATCCAAGAAACATGTCGCAATTGAATCATATCATCCATTTACGCTCTCTTCAATAATGCTGCAATTATTGCAACTTAAACATAGTAAAAATCCAAATACTAAAGTGAACCATAGAAATAAATTTAAGAATCAATGAACATGCACTGGATACGCAAAACAACAGTTTTTAGTAAATACCACACCATGTGCAGACGAAGCAAATATTTTTGTCTACTATTGTTAATTGATGGGTACCAAGATGATAACAATTTCCGTTATGCCTCACTTTCTAAGTATGTTTATGTTTTAATAAATTAATTGGTACAATACCAATCTTAAAAAGGACATAATCTAAATGAGAAATTCTTCATATCTCTACAAAGAAAATAATAAAATGCTTCAAAATAAAAAATTGATCATTTAGCAAGAAGAGTAATTAACAGCCACTTAAAAAATAATGAACCACAATAAAAATTACACTGCTGAACATGTAGTAAAAATTGTAAGCAACTTACTAATTTATAAGAATAAATAGCGAAACACTTGCAAACCCTTTCATCTGAGGTAGCAAAACAGAACACACCTTTCTACCTCTATCCAGTGAATATAGTTTTCCAACTTCAAAAAAAAAACTTACATCTTCCTGTACGTTCTTCTTGTTTTCTGATTATGCTTCTTTAATTTTCAGCTATCATTCACGTTTGCTGAGTTTGATGATTTGCTAACTCGCTCATTTGGTCATTCAATCATATATTTCCAATCATATCTAAGACAAAAAATAATCCTAATAAATATCATTGCAAGCAAACACGCATGTCACTTCACAATGCATTACACTCTTATTTGGAACTATCACCTGTTTCTGTATGTATACAATATACACGAGCAGTTTCGAACAATGAAAAATGAATCATTCTCTATCGTTGTCTCTCATCTTCAAAAGTTTAACATTGAGTCTTTAATATCTCTTGGAGACACATTTGGACCAAGACTGAAGTTACCAATGACTTGCACATAATACCAGCTGCACATATCTCCGTTGCATGGGTTATTTGTGCATTATCCTTTGCATTTTGTGCATACCATTCAACTAGTTCTTCTTGCGCATTACTGACCTGCAAATTTGGGAGTTGAATGATTATTTTTCGCAGTGAAATAATACAAATTAAAAAGAACAGCAGAAAACCACAAAAACATGTTTTTAAATTGCCGTTCACAACTAAAATGTTGCGGATTTTGAAGTCTCCGCAACGGCATAACAACCATATCGGCCACAATTTCCCGCAATATAAAGGTTCTCAGCATAACTGCAGCCGCAATTTAAAACCATGGTGACAAGTATATGAAGAACTTAGTAATTCTTAAAATATTACAAACCATGACACCATACACTTCAGGTACACCGAATAGTTCGGCGCCATTTCCAGAATCACCACAAACAAGAGTGTTGAGTGGTCCTAGTCCATCAGCTTTTAGTTTTTGAAGCAGAAAATCAAGGGCTCGTCCTTTTCCAGCAGCTTGGGGTAATACATCTAAAGCAAAAGAGTAATGTCACAAGTCACAAAATCATAAAGAAATATACTGAAACTGTAGCACTTTAAAATACATCAGATGGAGACTACTACAGCATAACTATAAAAAAATCTGCACCTAAAGCCTTCAAACGAAGTTTATGAACAACAATCTTAGTCTATGTTTTTGTAGATAATGATGATAATCTTACCCCACGATTTTCCAAACATTTTGAGAGAGCTTGCATGACTTTTGATGCCTTCCCTTTCTCCAAATAGAAGCTAACCTTGTGAGGCCGTTGCTCTGTCTCTGACTGCGGTTACACCAGAAATTTCAAACACAGCATAATGAAAAGCAAATATAAATGCTCTTAAAATAACGAATAGTAATACTGAAATGCATTTAGTTAAGGCCATCCTCCTTATCGTGACTCAATATATTAGAATTTTGATAAACGATAAAGGGCAGCCTAGTGCACGAGTCTCTCACCATGTGGGGTATGGCATGGGGTGGGTACATGTATGCAGCCTTACCCCTGCAAGGAGAGCCTGAATCTAGGATTTGAACTGATGATCTCCAGGTCACAAGGCAACAAGATGATAATAATTTTTAGTAAATATCACACCATGTGCAGACGAAGCAAATATTTTTGTCTACTATTGTTAATTCATGGGTACCAAGATGATAATAATTTCCGTTATGCCTCACTTGCTAAGTATGTTTATGCTTTAATAAATTATTTGGTACTCTACCAATCTTGAAAAGGACATAATCTACATGAGAATTTCTTCATATGTCTACAAACAAAAAAAATAATAAAATACTTCAAAATAAAAATGAAAAAAATTATCATTTCATTTATCCATATATTTGTTAGCAAGAAGAGTAATTGACAGCCACGTACCCAAAAAGCAAAAATGAACCACAATAAAAATTAAACTTCTGGACATGTAGGAAAAATTCTAAGCAAATTACTAATTTATAAGAATAAATAGCAAAACACTTGTAAACCTTTCATCTGAGGTAGCAAAACAGAGCACACCTGTCTGCCTCTATCCAGTGAATATATTTTCCAACTTCAGAAAAAAAAAAAAAAACTTACATCTTCATTTCCATTCTTCTTGTTTTCTGATTATGCTTCTTTAATTTTCAGCTATCATTCACGTTTGCTGA
Organism: Trifolium repens; assembly: GCA_030408175.1. Lineage (NCBI taxonomy): Eukaryota > Viridiplantae > Streptophyta > Magnoliopsida > Fabales > Fabaceae > Trifolium > Trifolium repens. Next base: position 19,257,193 of record CP125837.1, read on the forward strand.
GTTTGATGATTTGCTAACTCGCTCATTTGGTCATTCAATCATATATTTCCAATCATATATAAGACAAACAATAATCCTCATAAATATCATTGCAAGCAAACACGCATGTCACTTCACAATGCATTAAACACTTATTTGGAACTATCTCCTGTTTCTGTATGTATACAATATATACTCGAGCAGTTTCGAACAATGAAAAATGAATCATTCTCTATCGTTATCTCTCATCTTCAATTAGTACCCACTAGGATTTCATCAACGACCTGAATTTGATTACATAGAGACATTCTCACTTGTAGTATGCTTGAAATTATCCGGAGAGGTCTGACCGTAGCACAGACTAGAAGAAGTAATAGTAAAATCCAAAAGCATTCCCAAACTGATCCGTTAAAATATCACTTACCAAAATACTATAATCTGACTTGATATGTCAACAAATCATTAGATAGTTCATTCCTCATTCAACATTAGGGCATTACATTAAATAAATAACATGCAAGTTCTAGTTCTATCACTCATTATTCCGCACAATATTTTTGTAAATGTCATACCATAACATACAAATCGAATATTATTTTATGGAAGGTGAAAATCATTTTTGCTCTTTTACTACTTGGAAAGGAGCAAAATCCATTTCTTTAAAAAGAATAAATGAAATATGCCACTTCCATGAAAATTCTATTTAATATAATAGATATGCAACTATGTATTTCCTAGTTAGCACCCAAACCCAAAACTTTCTCGCTCAGTCTCAGTCCATATTTTCAAGCAAAAATGACATCAAGAACTTACAATTGATCACTGCATGAGCATTAAAAGCAAAATCTTAATCATTACTAACCAAACTCATTACCATATTCTAATTAGTAGCAGTTATTCACTAATCATCCTACATTAGCACATAACACTCAAAAGTATCAAAAGATCAATTCCTAGCAACTTGATCTTCTAAATCAAAATTAAAAAATAGTAACATCAAAAATCAAGTAGGTGCAAAGACATATAATTCAAAGAATAGGTGAAAATCCATCCAATTTCATTAATAAACCAAAATGTATAAAATTTTCACTTTATGTTGAAAATGAACATTAAAACAATCTACAACAATGTTATTATTCATCACACCATGTTTTCCAAACCATACAACACACCAGCATATTTGATCAGTTCATCATCACCATTGCCAAAATGAACCTCCTTGATCCTTCGGAAAGCGTGAAGAGTCAGCAAACTATCGGAACCAGCCTGATGACTCTTCCCAACAGCTCGATCAACATTCAGAGTCTTACTAACCCTATCCAAACCACCAAAAAGACCATCACAGAATTTCATCAAATGCTTCACATCATAAATACTATCACCAAAATAAACCTTAACCAAAAGCAGAAACTCAGCAAGACCTTCAGGCAAAGCGCGATGCGTCAATGCCTTCACAAGGTATCCGAAATCATAACCGCTATGAAAAGTAACCCAGCTAACATCCTCATTACAAACAAGTCCAGAACCCATCATCAACTCAGCAAATTTAGCCGAATCAATACCGAATTTCTTATTCTTATCGAAATCAATCCCTTGACCGCGCAACAACTCAATAGAATCATGATTATGAATATCATTAACAACATCAAAATCACTAAAATTAAACTCCCAAATGTAAAATTCAGAATTTCCAAGGCTAGGGAGATTCCCATTAGCATCAGATAGAGTGAGTCCGACCTGAATTAGGTTAAGACCGTCGACATTCGCCTTGAGGACGGAGTAATGGGCGGCGGAATCGCGGTTATTGAAAGATAAATCAGATGTGTCAGGACGGACGACGACGCCGGGAAATTCAGTGTCCATGGAGATGATTGGATGAGTATCGACGAATCTGCTGATCAATTTGAATTCAGATTCAAGATTTGAAGCAAACACCGATCGAATTGCGATAGAGTAGGGTTTTGTGATGAACATGCTTTGATTGAAGAACATTTTGGAACTGTAAGAAAACAAAAGAGAGGTAAGAATTTTCATTAGGACAAAACTTAGAAACAGTTCCATAGGTCCAGTTCTTACTGTTTTCCAATAAAATTTTGACACCTGTAATCTTTCTTTTCATCGATAAACACCGTTAAATTAAATCTGTTAAATTGTCTAACATCTGTTAGTTTCCTCTTCCAACATGTTTTTCCTCTTTTCGATCCATCAATGGAACTTCTTTGCAGACCGTATCCTCCATCCTCAACCAACCAGACACCAAAACACCACACCTAAGATCTCACAGTGGCAAAACACCATTGTTGAATGTTGTAGACGGTCAGGCTCAAGAAGAGAGAGAAGGGTTATGTGTTGCTACATGGTGGTCAATGGTCACCAAAAATCAATTGTCTTTGTTGGATCGTTGGCCACAATTTTGCAGATACTGAAAAGATAATGATGGGTCTTGGCATTTAAGAGATGTGTTTCACGTTTGGCGTGTTGTAATTTTAGAGGAAACAGTTTTATTTTCTAACGACGTTTATCAATGAAAAGAAATAATACAGGTGTCCAAATTCTATTGGAAAACAGTAAAAACTGGACCTATGTAACTGCATCTAAGTTTTATCCTTTTCATTATTGAGGTTTAACTTTAATAATTTTTTTAATCGGAAAACTAATATTTTAAATAATAATCTTTGTAAGAAAAAAAAATTAATATCTGTCCTTTTATTAATTTTCTTTTTTTTATTCAGAATTATTATTTTCCTTTTAAAACATGGGATTATAAAATACCTGAGAATATGCTATATTTCTAACTCCACTTTTGCTCAAAATATTTTTGATAACCTTTAAAATAAACACACCCTAGGTAGTTTTAGATGTAAATACATACATAATTCATTTATTCAAATAACGATATATAAAACATGATTTCATGTATAAATGTCTCGTAATTCATTCATCCAACTAAAAAATTCATACAATTAGGACAAAATTATATGTATTATTTTTATATGCTTTTTTTATGAGTTCTTAATTTTACCATTTATATTTCTTCATATTTATAATTTTTTTAAAGTTTGTTATAATCATAGAAAATATATTTTAAGTTGGGAATCATACAAAAAACACCGAAGAAATGCATAAAAATTTTGTCTTTCATATAATTTTTGTGATATATTAACTCTTAGGAATGTAAGAAAAATAAAAATAAAAGCATATACATTTTAGATTGAGAAAATCAAATTAAGGTGCTACTCTGATAAGATAAGTATTTAAAGTGAACAATTAGCTTTAGAGATTAATTAAATTGAGTAATATATCATTCTTACGAGTATGGATCATTCAAAAAATATAGTAGGCCAGAAATAATTATTGAAGGATTTTTTTTATAAATAGTTTTGGGGGTTCTGCTCCTAAGAAACCATTGTTGATGGACTCATCTAGTGAAAACTGAAAATTTGAAAAAGGAAAAAAAAATTCAAGGGATTTTTGACATTTTGGAGTTTTATACTTTTAAAGAAACGATAAATAACTCGGATCTTGTGAGCCTGTTTGCAGATTCATCTTTATTAGTTTTTAGTGAAATTGAATATGTAATGATTTCGATTGATGTATTTCCTATGAATTTGAATGAATGAGTAAATATCGTTGTTTTTGAGTCAAAAAAAAAATTAAACGATGAATAAATTTTATAAATGACAAAGATTAATATCATAATTAATAGTTGCTTTTATTTTTCATTAAAAATATAAAAATAATATAATTTATTTTTAACATACTAATTAAATAAATAAACAAACAAATAAACAAGCCTTCTTTATCAAAAAAATAAACAAAAAAAATAAAATAACAACTTAATTAACATAAAGTTATTATAATATATAGAAAAACTACCCTCTCCTGCTGGATTTTAAGCTTAGTAGTACCCCTTTTGTGTCTCATTTTAAATTTATTAGAATGTGGACTCTTCATCCAGACTGCGACTCTTTAGTTAAGGATTGCTGGAATTCTGATGTTGCTGGCTGTCCCATGTTTGTCCTGACTAAAAAGCTCAAGATCTTAAAAGAAAAATTGAAGTGCTGGAATAAAGAAAGTTTTGGCAATGTTCATGATTTTGTCTCTTCTCCTGAAGCTAAACTACATCAAATTCAAAACCTCATTCAATTAAATGGTCAATCTGAGGCTTTACTTGAAGAAGAGAAGCAAGCTCACATGGAGTTTGAAGAAGCTCTCAATAGACAAGAAGTTTTTTGGAAAGAAAAAGCTAACCTGAAGTGGCATTTGGAAGGGGATAGAAACACTAAATACTTTCACAAAATAGCCAAAATCAAAACCTCTTCTAAAACCATAACCTCCCTACAGGATGGTGATCTAGTACTCATTGAACCAGAGCATATTTCAAATCATGTGGTGTCTTTTTATAAAAATCATTTTTGTACTAACCTTGTTTTGCAGGAACCGTTACTTGCTGAGGAAGCTATTCCAAAACTTATCACAGATGACATTAATGCTCTCTTAACTCTGCTTCCTTCCATCCAAGAGATTAAAGCTGCTGTGTATGCTCTAAACAAAGATAGTGCTCCAGGGCCTGATGGATTTGGTGCTTTCTTCTTCCACCACTATTGGGATACTGTCAAGACTGATCTTTCTAATGTGGTGCTGCAATTTTTTACTACTAGTTGGATCATGCCAGGTTTTAACTCTAATATTATTGCCCTTTGGCCTAAGGTTCAGAATGCAACATCTATTGACCAATTTAGACCTATAGCCATGGCAAATTTCAAGTTTAAAGTGATTTCTAAAATTATTGCTGATAGACTTGCTTCTGTTTTGCCTTCCATTATTTCCGAGGAACAAATGGGTTTTATTCATGGTAGAAATATCAAAGACTGTTTGTGTATTGCCTCTGAAGCTGCTAACCTTTTGCATAACAAATCTTTCGGTGGTAACTTAGCTCTTAAGATAGATATTTCTAAGGCTTTTGATACTCTTGAATGGTCTTTTTTGTTGAAAGTTCTTCATTGTTTTGGGTTTAATGAGGTTTTTTGTAACTGGATCCATGTCATTCTTCAATCAGCTTTTCTATCTATTTCTGTTAATGGCAAGGCTGAAGGCTACTTAAATTGCTCTAGAGGGGTGGGGCAAGGGGATCCTCTTTCCCCTTTACTGTTCTGCCTGGCTGAAGATGTCTTGAGTAGAGGCATTTCTAATTTAGTTAATTCTGGTGTTTTAGACCAAATTAAGGGTACTAGGCATTTCAAAGTCCCTTCACACACTTTTTATGCTGATGATTTGATGATGTTTTGTAAAGGAAAGTTGTCTGGTCTCAAGGAGATCAAAAAATTGTTTAACAATTATGCTTTGCAATCTGGTCAGGTTATTAGCACTGCTAAATCTACTATTTACTCAGGGCCCATTACTCATGGTAGATTAAATCTCATAGTGGATTTGCTGAACTTCAAAGTAGGAGCTTTACCTTTTAACTACTTAGGAGTTCCAATCTTCAAAGGTAAACCAAAGTCCAGTTACTTACAGCCTGTTGCTGATAAGATTGCCTCCAAACTTACAGCATGGAAAGCTTCTTTGTTATCTATGGCTGGCAGGGTTCAATTAGTCAAGTCTGTCATTCAAAGTATGTTAATTTATAGTATTTCTGTTTACTCTTGGCCCACTGGCCTGATCAAAGAGGTGGAGAAGAGTATTAGAAATTTCATTTGGAGTGGAGATGTGGATAAAAGGAAGTTAGTCACTACTTCTTGGAAGAAAGTTTGCAGGCCTTTGGCTCAGGGGGGTCTTAACATCCGATCTATCTTTACTTTGAACAAAGCATCTAATTTGAAGTTGTGTTGGTCCCTTCTGAATTCACAAACTTCTTGGGCCATGCTTCTGAAGGATAGAGTCCTTAGAGATAATAATCCAATTCAGCATCATATCTACTCTTCTTTATGGAGCAGCATCAAAGAAGAGTTCTCAACCACCATGAATAATTCTTTTTGGCTTCTTGGAACAGGTGATAATATCAACTTTTGGAATGACAACTGGTGTGGCTCTCCTCTTTCTGATTTGTTCAATATTCCTCACCATGTCAGTCAGCTTCTTACTTCAAAAGTTAGTGACTATATCTGTAATGGTCTTTGGATTATTCCACCTCAGCTGTCTCAAGCTTTTCACAATCTTAGTACTCTTGTTCACCAAGTAACCATTCCTTTGGTTCCTTGTCATGACAAAATCTTATGGCAACATTCAGATTCAGGGGATTTGCAACTTAAAGATGCTTATAATTTCAAATTACAACAAATTCAGGACTTGCATTGGGCTAAATCTATTTGGAGTCCAGACATTCAACCCTCAAAATCTCTTTTTGTCTGGAGGCTAATGCATAACAAGGTCCATACTGATGATAATCTTTTGCTAAGGGGTTGTGCCTTGCCTTCCATGTGTAGTTTATGTTGCAAGCATGTAGAATCCTCTTTTCATCTTTTTTTTGAATGTGATTTTGCTGTCAAACTATGGTCTTGGTTTGCAAATTGTCTTAATTTGGTTTTACAATTTAACTCCATGGAAGATATGTGGACAATTTGTGATATGAATTGGTCCCCTCAATGTAAAATTGTCATTACAGATGCCATGGTAAATTTGATTAATGGTATTTAGCATGCTAGAAATCATCTCAGATTCAACAACACTAGCATTAATTGGAGGTCGGTTATCTCTTTAATCATTGCCAATACTTCTTTGACTGGAAACAACACTAGGAAAGTTTCTTCCAATTCCATTAGAGACTTTACTATTCTCAAAATTTTCAAAGTCAATATTCATAATCCTCATGTTCCGGTGATCAAAGAGATTCTTTGGCATCCTCCTTTGGAGAATTGGATTAAATGTAACATTGATGGTGCTTGTAGACAGGATAAGGCTTCTTGTGGTGGTGTGTTCAGAAACGGTGCTGCTGATTTTATTTTCGGATTTGCTGAACCTTTGGGCAATTTTTCTCCCCTGCAGGCTGAGCTGACTGGTGTCATGAGAGCAATTGAGTTGGCTTATCAGTTTAATTGGAAGAATATTTGGTTGGAAACTGATTCTCTCTTGGTTGTCTCTGCCTTTTCTACTCGATCTGTTGTTGTTCCTTGGAATCTTAGAATTAGATGGCTCAATACTTTGAAGCTTCTTAATGAGCTGAATTGCATTGTTACTCATATATATAGAGAAGGCAATATGGTTGCTGATTTGTTGGCTTGTCATGGTTTGTCTCTTCTCTCTTTCACCCACTGGTTGGTTGCTCCTTCTTTCATACAAAAGGATCTTGATAGGAATCACCTAGGTTTACCTAATTTTAGATTTTGTAGTGCTTAATGGAGCTTTTGATTTATGTCATCTCCATTTGTAATTAGTCATTTTGTTAATATATATCTTTTGGGTGTGTTGCTCTTTGCAGCCACCTTTTTTTGCTAAAAAAAAAATATATAGAAAAATATTGCCACTACTATTCTTTTTTTCTTTTTTGATTTTTTTTAAACGCTAACATTGGTATTCTGCTTTAATAAAATGAAATAAAAAATTCATAAACTCATCGAAATCCCAAATCTTATTAAATAAAAAAAAACCAGAAAGCCTTATATAAACAAACATCATAGACAAAAGAAAATAGATCAACAAAGAGTGAAAATAATAGAATTAAAGATTGAGAGAAATGAGAACACCGACAAATCTAGTCACTTTAACAACACAAAAATAAGGCTCGCCTTAAAAATACAAAAGAAAAAATGGATATGAAAATTCTAAAAGAAAATCATGGATCTAGGAATCTCATCAGATATAAAATATCATAAATCAAAGATTATTTGCACAATGAGATCAACACACCTTCAAATCTACGCTAATCATCAAATCAAAAATCAACAAAGAAGAAAAAATAACATAACCAAAGATCAGGGAGAAATGAGTACACCTATATATCTAATTATTGTTACAACATGAAAATCAAACTCACTACAAAATTACAAAAGAAAAAAAAAATTGGATCTTGAAATCCCAGAAGAAAATCATTGGATTTGGAAATCTCATCAAATCTGAAACACTATAACTCAAAGACTATTGTACACTAAGATCAACACACCTCCAAATCCACTTTAATCTTCAAATCAAGGATCAACTGCAGGGTGAAGGGTTTTTTAATAAAGATCTCGGTTTTTATTGGTATTTTCGGAGGAAATTTATTAAAAAGATTTTAGTTTTCTATATAAAAGAGAATAACAATGTGAGCATTTTACTACTTAAAGGATTAAAATTGGACAAAAAAAAAGAAGATAAAAAGACTGAATTTTTCAAAATTATACCAATATTAGAGTCACAAAAAGATAATAACAACTATACTTTCTTAGTAAAATATAATAACACATTTAATAAGCACAATATAGTTGTAGATCATGTATAACTACAAATAATTGCATATCATATTCAAACTATCAACCAAAATTAAACTTGGTATTTATAAATTTGAGTGGTGACTAACTAAACATAATTCAATAGCAAGGGCGGCCCAACGGAATAGTAGAGTAGCAGTGGGAAAGGTTGTTTGACCTAACTTATATAAACAATTGTTGTGAGGGATTAACACTCAAAAATTTGATTTAAAAAAAATTGTTTGACCAAATCCTTTTAAGGGGTTATGCCCTCATAAGTTTTGTAAAGAAAATATAAAATTAATCGAATGTTCCTTCTGTTGCACAACATACAGATGGTTGCGTCATCCAGGGATTGGGTTTTTTGTCTTTTTCTTTTGCACATTGTATCTATCTTTTTATGACCTTCACACTTTTTCAAACCCAATTAAAACCACACTAAAGTGATTAAAGCATCCCTAGAAAAAAGTTGCAAACAACTAAATATGGTATAAAACCAACTCTAAAGGTAGCAAAAACAGTTCATGTAGAATCCAAATCATGAACGAACACCCACCAACAAAAATATGGAAATGAACGAAAATCTAATGATTTGAAGGAAATGAACCAAAATCAAAACTCCCAAGCGTGTAGAAATGAGAAAGCAGAACCAAAAACACAACTCAGAAAGCAAGGAACAAAGCAATTATGAAATGTTGTGACTATAGTATCTGAATATATCTAAATTGAAACACGACCACAAGTGTTTTTTTATTTGTCATTTTGGTTTTCAATTTTTTTAAGTAGTCAATTTGGTTATCGAATGCGTTTTTTAATGGTTAGTTTAGTCTATAAAAATACTAACAAAAAGACACTAAGAGTATCTATGCAAGTTCGATGCATTAAGGAACTATAGTGATAATGCCTTACACATTTATGATCAAAATAATTATTTGCTAAATTAAAATTAGGGTTAAATAAATTTTTTGTCCCTATAAATATCTCGAATTTTGTTTAGTCCCTATAAAAAATTTAAGAAATTTTTGATCCCTTAAATATTCTCTGTCACAATTTTTGGTCCCTAGTTTTAATCAAATCTTGTGTACTTTCACATTTTGAATGTTTTTTTTTGTGTATTCATGTTTATAATATTATAAGAACCTCTCCCACAAATTTTGATTTTTTTTTTTTGTCAAGTACCCGTTGATTGACCATCCCTCGATCTGGCTTTCGATTGATTCTAGGTTGCTTTGAACTCTTAATAAGATTTGATTTGTGTCGGGTTTCTCATTATCTATATCATTCATTGATTTCAGACGGTTTAGCTTGAAAAAGCTATCATCGCTTGCTACAGGGAGTAGAGGGCACGTGGATCGTTCTGTGTTGACGGTCGGCTCATTCGCCTTGAACATTTAGGGACTTCAATTTTAGATTAATTACAAGTTGGTATGTTTTATTGTCATGGTCCTACGTGGATCCACTGGGTTAAGTTTATGTTCCCCATTTTTTGTTATATTTCTCCTTTCTTTTTTAATATAAGAGCATCTCCAATGGTAACACCACTTTGGGTATCATACATTACTAAAAAGTGGTCCCTACAATGCCATGTAATATTTATGCAACTCATACATATTTTGCTCCAATGGTGATATCACTCTAAGTATCATACATTATTAACAAGTTTTTAATTCTATTTAATTTTATATACAAAAAAAGGTAATATTAAATTGATGATACGATACCTTAAATAAGGTATCAGTATCATCAATTTTGATATCATCTGTGCCACGTCATGGAACTCCAATGATAAAAAAAGTTAAGGTACGGATCATTAGTCTATGATACTCTCTTTGATACTCTTATTGGAGATGCTCTAATAAAGAGATATAGGCACATGATGGGGGTGAAATATGCTTTGTTCCCTGACGTCTATAGATGCTCTTCGCCTTATAAAAAAATGATGTGGAATACAACCAATTGATAATATATAATAAAAAAATCATGAAATTAGAGGAAAACTCATTAAAAACTCTACTTTCAAATTTGAAATTATTCATTTTTTAATTTAATTAATAAAATGTAAATAATTAATCTACCTAAATAAATCTACATCATCAGTTCATATGCGATGTCATTTAAAATATATTCTATCACCATTTTTAAGTATAAAAATCTGACGAAATGACCAAAATTGAATGATTTTAAAATAAAGGGATTAATTTCTTGAGTGAATGAAAATAAGGGACTAAAACTGTAATCAAGCAAAAATTGTAATATACGGTTTTTAACTTATATCTAAACTTTATATTATTTTTAATTTCAAAACTAGTCAAACTAATAAAGTGATACATATATTTTATAGTATTTCATCTTTCAATATACTACCAATTTAGCTAATATTGACTATAATTTTTTAATTGGAAAGATAAAAAATAAATAAGCCAATCAATTATCTATATTAAATACATGAACTATTTGAAAAAAAATCTTTTGACTCGATCAAGCAAATTAATCAAATATAGTTAAATATTCGAAACAAATTATAACACAAATAATTCTTTTGACTCAACCAAGCAAATTAATCAATTATAAGAAGTAAATAATCAAATATAGTAAAATATTCGAAACAAATTATAACACAAATAATTCTTTTGACTCAACCAAGCAAATTAATCAAATAAGTAAATAATCAAATAAGTAAATAATCAAATATAGAAAATATTCGAAACAAATTATAACACAAATAATTATATTCATAAAATATAATAGGTATTATAGAAATTAATTTAATAATTGTAATTTCTCTATGAATTCAAAATTCTATAAATTTGTCTGTTTTTGCCTAGTGAGATACATATACAAAACATTTTCAAGTTTATTCATCTAGACCCTAAACCCACATATTTTATTTATTTTTTCTCTATGGATAGTCATAGATGTCATGTATGTTTGTTTTGTGGCCTACGTTTTTCAAGAGTTCATGCCTTGAAAGGTCACATGAGAGTCCATAGAGAAGAGAAAAATAAGATCATGAGAGAAAGAATTGCTAACCTCAACCAACATGTGGGGAACCAAACACAAGTGACTTTCAATAGCCAACATGGGGTCTATATCCCACCCACAACGAGTCACTTCTATATGGGAGAATGGGGGAGGTCTATATCCCAACCACAACAAGTCATTTCCAATACAAGTCAAGGAAGAGAAGAATTAGATTTGGAACTAAGACTTGGTCCAAGTAAGGCTAATGAGTTGGACCTTGACCTCAAGCTATAAACTAGTGTGGAGTAATTTATGGATGTATTTCTATATTTTATTTATTTTCATTATTATGACTTGAGCAGGATAATATGTGTTATCTCATCATTTGATTCCATTTTGTATTACTACTCATTTGATGAATGAAATAATATGAGTTTATTTTGATAAGCAAATATCAGCTATGGTCCCTTTGTTTCAACAAAAAACAATAAAAAATTGTGTCATATTCAGGGACAGATCCAGAAACTTATCATACCAGGACCGAAAAATAATAATATATATAACAAAAGTAATATATCTATCTATATCTATCTATCTATATATTCTATGTAAAGCAAACTATTTTTTGCTTATGTGTCAACTTATCAAAGCTCCTCACATTTTTCTCTTTTCTAAGCAAGAGTTGGTGCTTATGTGGCATTTTCATCTTTTAAACAACAAAATAATATTAATATATTATGTATTATATGTTAAACTTAATGAAAGTGTTAGTAAATACTATGTGACCATCTATATATCATCCAAGTAATATGAACGGTTTTACATCAAACAATGAATTTGATAAAAAAAAAATATTAAAAACAAACAATAAATAAATATAACTAATGATATCAACTTAATGTGATAATTGGATAGAATATGGGGAGGCGCATTTTTGTTATTTTATTTTATATATATGTTTGATTTAAATCATTTAAATTTTAATAAATTTCATAACTAAGAATAATGATCCAAAAAATAACCTCTAAGAATTCCAACTTATATATGTTATAGAACCCAAGAGTCTTTAGCTTTAGTCTAAACATAAATTGTTGTCTCTATGAAATTCATTATATATAGTATTTACTACAAAAGAAATCACATAGAGTCTTTGTTGGTTTAGCTTGATGTGTGTGAAAATTGGCAATATATTTGTTGAGTTTACTTTCTTCTTGCTTTTATAAAAAAATAAAAAGGTATGTAATTTTATAATAACTTTGTTTCTATGAATATCATACATATATACCTAGAGAATACATTTGTATATCATTGATTGATTGAAACCTTTTTTATTTTTGAGGCAAATTTGCTTTTCAGTTTTTATGCTTAACAATTATAAAAGAGATGATTTGATTTATTTTTTTCTTATTGTGTTTGCAGATCACATATTATACCTTTGTATTCCAATCATTGTTAGAGAAATTATGGAAGGTGATAGAAAAAATAATATATTATTTCTCCTTTATTTCTTTATTTATGTTTATTTTAGAGAAAGAAGAAGATTGTCCCAACAATTATCACAAAGTAATTGTACAAATATCATTACTTACCCATTAATATTTTCATATGGCATGTGTTAATATTGTATATATATATACGTTTTATTGACTCATGATATATGTTTTATTTATGAGTGCATGTGAAATATTGTATAGATTGGTCACCTGAATATATTATAGGTGCTAATTTCACTATATTTTCTAAAATATAAAATAAAAAACTCTTCATGTGTATATCATTTTAAAAAACATATGTTGAAAGGTTGGAATCAAGCAATGATGCGTGTTTTTTTAATCAAAATTAATAGGAGTAGTAGGTGATAATAAAGAGAAAACGTGAATAATTATGTATAAAATAAAAAGATGTGTGCTCCTTCATCTTTACTATCACTCATGAAAATATTGAAAGTGGTAAAGCAAATTTTAACTAATAAATTGGTTGGTTGGTTACATAAATAGTACAAAAATAATAATTATATAGAAAATAAAACGATGTGTGTTCTTTCATCTTTAGTATTTTTTTTTTTTAATTTACAAAAGGCTTTTCAAAATCTACTAAAACATTGTCATCATCTCTTCTAATAAATAATTAAATATAAAAGAAAAAAATAATGCATTATAGTATAATGTATAGAATATCAATTTAATATTTAGTAACTTCTTAAAGAGAATAAATCAAGAATGAAAATATTAATTACATGCGATCAAGTACCTTAATAATATTTGTGTTTTATTGACTCATGATAAATGTTTTATTTATGAGTGCATGTGAAATATTGTATAGATTGGTCAAATATTTTGGCACTTTACTTTTTTTTTATTGGACTAATATTTGTTAGTATATTTTTCTAACTTTCTATTTTATTTTCTTTGACCGTTTAATGTGGAATGGATAATGTTTCATGATGAGAAGATAACAATCACCCGTACAATATTTTCATAAATAATATTAAAAAAAAAAGAGTTCTTACGGTGAAAGTCGAGAAAAACAAAGTTTCACCCCCAAATAAAATGTGAAAACAATTATAACTTATAAAAAAAATGTTATGAAAGGTGAAAGATCACTCTTTTAATGATGGTTTTTTGTATACTTCTTTACAATATCTTACTTGCTAATTAATTGAATCACTTATAAAAAAAAGTGTTATGAAATGTGAAAGATCACCCCTATCGATGATGGTTTTTTGTATACTTCTTTACAATATCTTGCCTTTTTGTTTCTTCTGCATCAATTATAAATACCTTATGGAACTCCCTTCAATTTCATATTTTCTCAATTTCTTATTCTAAACACCTACTCCAAATTTCCATTTTTTGTTGAACAATCCTTCTTTCTACTCACTCTCTATATAAGAACCAACAATTTGTGTGATTTTTCTATCAAAAATAATAGTTATAGTACTATGAGACCTTTGATTCATTTTCCAAATATTACGGTGGTACAAGTTTTTTTTGAATGTTTCTCATTTGTTACAAGTGGTGGAGAAGTGGTGGAGATTATATGTATGATTTATCTTTATTATAAGGGGTTGACTATTTTAATTTGTGAATATTTTTGCAATATATCTATGGAAGATTAGTAAAGAAAACTATCAAGACTTATCTATTATACTATTTAATCGTCATTTCGCAATATAAATATATTATATATGATGAATGAGAAAATTGACACAAAAAATATATATTGTAATTTCATTTTGACTAATGCTATTTTTGGGTCGTAATCTCATGAAAATGAAAAAAATGTTTATTTTTATTTTCTATATATACATTTATCGATCAATCTATCTATCCATGTTCTAACTAATGATGTTCTTTCATCTAAAAGTCCTATTAACATTTGTAACTCCCAATTAGTAGTAATATTATTTCTATTAAAATATAATTATCATTCACTTTATTATTTCAATTAGCACTAAAATAATTTTAAGAGTCGTGTACTAAAAAAAATATTTATTTGGTCATTAGTCTCTTTTATGACAATGTGTGAATTATAATTATAATATGTAACATGAATTATAATTATAACTTCTTAGCTATTTATACTAAAAAATGTGTGATATCATTTTGAGTGCAAGACTCCCAAAAAAAAAGGCAAGGTGTATTAAAGTTTTGTGATAATAATTTCGATTTTTTAGTGTCTCTAAAAAATATAGAGAAGAATGAAGAACATAATCGAAATTATATACATTTGTGATAATAATTTGCTTAGAAACTAAAGAATTTATCATGTAAACACTAAAAAATCTTAAAAGATGTATTGTGTTAACAAAGAAAAATATACATTTTGAAGATTAAACAATAGAAAAATATATTGAACACAATATAAAAAAATTTGGGTTAAATATGTTTCTCATTCTTATAAAATCAGTGAATTTTGGTTTTTGTCCCTATAAAACAAAATCATATATTTTTATCCGTAAAAAGTTTTCTATTTTGTTTTTAATCCTAATGGAACAAAGAAAAATGTGAAATCATTTTTTAATAGTGTGACAAGATATGAACCAAACACGGGAAAACAAAATGCTAATTTTTTTTACTATAAATTATTATTCAAATGCACTTCTATTAAATTCTATATAGAGTTGAAAGCCACAATATTTTTTTCAAAAGCTATTTTTATATATTTAAAGTTCAAGTATGATTTTTTTAAGTATGATATATATTGTCCTACATGTTAGTCTTAAAAAATTTACTCTATTTCATAGTGATAAAAGATATTTAGAATTTTCAACCAATAATAAAATATTATACCAAAAAATTATAGTTAGCTATTTTGTATAAAATTTAGTTATTTTGGTAAAATGAAAATTTTAATATATGTTAATAGTCATATTTTTAACTCGAAAAATAATTAATACATCCACTAAAATTGTTTTTTTTTTGTGTTGACTAAAATTGTCACTTTTCAATAAAATATTATTAAATATGGCAAAAAAATAAAGTATTATTTATAAAAATATTTCAATCAAACCCGTGCAACACAATATTCCTATTCCATTCAAGTTACATAACTTTTGTTTACGCACCTTTAATAGTTCTTATTAAATTTTGCTGACTTTACACCTTCTATTCATAACTACAACATTTAATTTAAGTTGATAAGGCTGGTATTGTTATGAATAAGACATGACATAAAAAAAAGTCTTGAAACATGTAAAAAAAAGGATTAAATATTTCATTTTTTAATTAATTATATAGATTGTTAAACTTCTTTTTATTAAAGTTAAATCTATGTAGTTAAAATATGATATTTAGAATATTTAACCAATGAAAAAATATTATACCAAAAATTATATAAGTGCATTCTAAAAAAAACCGTGCGTTCAAACATTTGGATTTTATTTATAGCTACTACGTATCGATAATATACATTTAGATTTTGGATCTTTCTCACTTTCTTTCTTGCATGCCTTATGTCTTGACTCTTCATTGGTTACTATGACATGATTGATCAAAACTCAAGTTACTGATCTATTGTATAAATTGAGCGAATATTATTAGCCATATATTTTTAATTACTATAACAAGAAAAATGTGACATATTAATTACATATTCAGTGGCATGCAAGAAAATGGAGACATATTTTTAATAATTTTCAGTGGTATGAAAGTGCTTTTCATAATAATAATAATAATACCATAATTTTTTGATGTATTGTTTATGACATGACGGTGTAGTCTATTACTTGCCTAAAAATAATAGTATAGCAAATTGGTTCCTATGAAAGTTTTTGTTGCGCTTCAAATAGATTTCACATGATATACAACATTTTATTGTAATAAAAAATTTATTTTCAATTTAGCACTAAACATGCTCAAAATAATGTGCATCCTGTATGTATAATGAAGATTAAATAATGAAAATATAAGTTATCAAAATAAACTTTAATAAAAAAAAGGAAGCGTTTGTTTTACATTAAAAAAAAATATTTTTTTTTTGTATTTTTAAATATAATTTTTATATTAATTTCATTAAAATTAGTAAATATTATTTCAAACACTTTTTTTTATTAATTAAAAGAGTGATTTTGACATTGAATAACTTAAATATTCATGTTAGAGATTTTAACTTAATAAAAAACACAATTTTTTTTTAAATTTATCTCTAAAAAATGACTTTCACGAAATGCTATTTGAAATAGTTTTTTTTTAGAGATTCTTATGATCCAAAAAAATTTCTAACAAAATGATGAAATACTTAAAATGATATTTTAAGATAAGCTTTTTAAACCGATTTTTCATTTGAAGTTTTTATAAAAATATTCTTTGCTAAAATCTTTTTAACACAAAAATTATACACTATAATAAAAATCTATTTTTAAAAAGGATAAAACAAACGCACCCTAAGCTGAATAATTACTAATTTTTTTTACTAAAAATTGTGTTTGAATGTTACATATGAAAATAGGAGTAGTTTGATTTTAATTGTTTTAAAAGTTTGATATTTATTATCATTAATTTTTCTAAATGAAATAATTTCATTGACTCAAGTTACAATTAAATTTTAATAACCTCTATTTAGATTCTACTATTTTTATTTTTATATGTAAGTGAACGACACATTATCTATGTCAGCAGCATTTATATATATATATATATCTATTTTTTTATACTTTGTGAAATAACTGGTTTCAAAATATTTTATAAGTGTTTCTCTTAAAACCAAAAAATCATATAATACACCTCTCAAATTAAATTATTATTTAAAAAAAATTTTAAAAATTCTAAATTTTATAAATCTATTATTTATGATAAATTTTTATTAAAATATCAAAGCAAATTTAAAAAAATTATAAATACCAAACAACTTTTACATCTTAAAAAAGTAGGATCAAACACAACTTTAAACTATACTTCAAAATTTAAGAAAAAAAAATTATTATCTATCAATGAACATATTAAATTTTTAAACATTGAATATCAACTTATTTTCTTCAATAAGCAAATTATAAAATAAAAAATTTAATCAAGTCCGTGCAACGCACGGGTTTAATACCTAGTTTATTTATATAAAATAGTATTAGTTTTGATACATGCCGATGTAAAAAATGTACACTGCCAATCAATCATAAATAATAATTTTTTAAATTTGTAGATGAAATGATAAATACCAGTAAAAGTCACACACGGCGAGGTCTCATATTGGAACCCGAAAAAATGTTTCTAGCATACCAATATTAATGTTATTTGTTGAGAACAATAACAAATAATATATATATAGAGAGAGAGAGAGAATTAGGGTGGGGATTATCATTATTATGGGTCATGGCCACTTCCTACCCCCCTCTATATCCAACCCTGGTGTCATCCTTCTAATACTCCTTTGAAATCCGCCATGTCTTAGTAAGTGTCAATTTTAATTGTTCTCATTGTTACAACATAGTAGTAGTTGGTTGTAAAGATTTTATGTGAAATTTCATATTTGAACTCGAGTGATTACATTCTCCTTTCGGGCCCGTTTGATGGTCAGGATAAGGAAACAGGATATGATAAATCTATCATATCCTACTCGTATTTTTAGTTTGATGCACCGATTGGATTGGATATATTAATCCTATTTTTAATCATATCTTGTCTAGTCTTTGTATTTTCTATCCGTAGTATTAGTTGGGTTAAAATTAACCTATCCTGATTTGCTACCCATTTTCCTATTTTGTCCTCTTTACTATATCACTGTAGAACACGAATCACAACTTCTCTCTCTTTTCTTCTACGCTCCATCGCTCAACCTCTCTATGCAACTTTGCTTGCCTCCAACCTCTCTCTCTGTCGCAACACATAAGAAAATGCAGATTTCGAGACCAAAGAAGATGAATTGAATGAAAATGAGGATGAAAAAAATCACAGAGGAGACTTCCAGCATCAATGGGCGAACTTCGATGAATGAGAAGAGTATCGTCGAGATCGGCGGTGAGGAATTTGAATTCGCGGCGAAGACGACGACGTTATTCTGTCAACATCGTTGTGGACATCTTTTGATAACAGCCACTACACCGCTGCAGCACAAACACAAAAAGCCATACATTTTCAATTCCCTTTCTCGCTCTCTATGCATCTTTTTCCGTTTCCCCTAATTCTTGTTTCAGAGGGAAATTGTTGCCCTCATGATTTGAGAGATTAATATTGTTATATGCAATTTTTTTTATAAATATTGTTGTGCAAATTTGTTTCCCTAAATCTCTGATTTTTTTTTCTACAGCAATATGATGTGTGTTGATGTTGTTCATTTGTTCTTCTTGTTCTGTTATATTTTTACTGTATAGCGGCGATTGTTTTGCTTCAATGTGTGTGTGTGACTGTGTGGTGATGATATAAATGGGTAATTGGATTATGTATCCTTACTTTGTTTAAAAAGATTGAAAATAACACAAGTTAATTTGAAAGAAAAATAAGTAGTACTAATTAGGTTACCAGGATAATTTTGTCATTTAATTATTTTATATATGATATCCTATTTGTAATTATGTACACATCAAATAAATGATATGATAACTATTTATCATGTGCATATCATATCTTGTCTCTATCCACCTTTATATCACATCTTATTTTTATCATATCCTGACCATCAAACGAGCCCTTCGTGTGAGTGATTAATGTTACTTGAGTATATGTGACCATTAGGTCAATTGATAAAAAAATGTCAATCTCAACAATTGATAAATATCATTTTGTTTTTGTCAAGCAAAAAAGGACACATGGACCAAAATCAATTGCAATTTTTTTTATGCAGGCAAACTTATGGTTTTTCATTCATAATAATCAAAGTAGCAATAGAATTAGGAATATATTTAAACGTAATGCGAGAAACATGGGATAAAGCTGTTATTGTCAAAGCATGAGCGCTACTGCTTGTTTGCCGCCTAATGAAAACAACTACATAGTTACTATGACTTTGGAGCAAAGATTTACAATCATCAATAAGTAAACGGTATGATTTTCCTTGGAGCTATTAATGTCATCCACCACAGTCTTGCAATCCAGTTCAAAAATCACCTTTCAGTAACCAAGCATATCCATCCCTTTCTGCTAGTGTCATGGCTGTGTTAATGTGAGCTGACATTGCTGTGATGAACTATCCTTCGTCGTTGCACACACAAGCTCTCATACTAGATTTATTTTCCGGTACAAAAATGGCAGTGTCTATGTTGCATTTGACATAATCTGCTTGCGGTCGAACCATGTTATGTGCTGTTGTTGTTGGTGTACTGTTGTTGTTCAGTGTCATTCCTGAAATTTTATGAGCTTTAGGCCAAAAAAAAAATAAAAATTTCATTTAATATAATAACATTAATATATGTATACTTCTTGTGTATCTATCTTTTTTAAAACAAATTTTTTAAGAACCCCTTGTTGTGTTTTATTAACTCTTCCTTTTATGTTATTTCCGTTTTTCATTACCACGTAAATGTTTTTTAGGCAACATCTTATAAGCTTCAGATAAAACAAAAAAAAAACTCAAGTAGAGAACAATAACACATGGAAGTAGAATGCTGACTTTGAAGAACAATTAAAAAATTATAAGATCCAAATGGTTGAAATTAGATGAAAAAAATATGTTAAGTATTAACAATTTTTAGAAAATAAATTAAATAACTTGTTAATAAAATTAGGAACACAAAAAATAAAACAACCCCAAAATCTAAACAAGAAAAACCTATAACATTCTTACACACCTTACAAGAATGCAAGAATTACAAAGAAAAAAAAAACTCAAAAAGAATTAGGAACAAAAATAAGTGGTGTCATCTTTTTCTTGTTCTGCAGGATTCTATTTTAATCCTACCATTATACTTAATTATTTATTAAGTATAAAAAAATTGGACCTCAATCACATTTTAAATAACATCTATTTCCTAGCCTTAATCATATTTTTTTTCCTTAAATATAATTTTTTTTTTATAATAGTATATTTTCTTTCTTTAAATATAATTGATTTTTTATTTTTAATAATAGTAGGTAGATATAACAAAATATTTTAGGCTCTAAAAATAACGGGCCTTAGGCCATAGCACTCATTGCTACCCTAAAGGCCGGCGAGAAAATTGTTGTTCCATGTGCTCTTGTAAGAACCTGGTCTGGCACTTCCTTCTTTGCCTCCCAAAGCTGCAAATTGCGCTTATGCCACATACTCCATGTTATCGGGGGAAGTTATTATACATAAGTGTAATCCTTATGCATGGTACATAAGTCAATAACACTCATTAGATTGAGCATCCACATGTAATAATCCTAGTCAATCTCAACTCACACACTCACACCCTCCAAATTTCTTGCGTACCCCCCAAATTTCTCGCGCACCCCCAAATTTCTCGTGCAACCCCCCCCCAAATTTCTCGTACACCCCCCAAATTTCTCGTACACCCCCCAAATTTCTCGTGCACCTCTCAAATTTCTCGTGCACCCCCAAAATTTCTCACACACCCCCCAATGACTTGTGCCCCCAATTTTTTTTTGTCCCCCCACATTTCTAGCCTAAACCATTTTGCTGTGAGAATGTTTCAGATATATACACTCCAAAACCATTAAGTGCATAAGATGGTTTTGAAGTACAACCTATAATTAGAATCATTATTTTTTATTTTTTTTGGGTACAATTATAATCATTATTTAAAATCGTTTAACAATAATTTTGGTTTCTCATATAAGACAATGTAAATCATTAAATCACAATTATTGTTTCTATTCTAATTATAGGGTTGTACTCCAAAACCATTTTATGCACCTAATGGTTTTTTATTACAACCATCTGAAACCATTCCCATAGCAAAATGGTTTAATGATTTTTTATTATAATAATTATTTTTTATTTTTTTGGTACAATTATAATCATTATTTAAAACCATTTAACAATAATTTTGGTTTCTCATATAAGACAATCGAAACCATTAAACCACAATTGTTGTTTCTATTCTAATTATAGGGTTGTACTCCAAAACCATCTTATGCACTTAATGGTTTTTGAGTGCATATCTCTGAAACTATTCCCATAGCAAAATTGTAACACCATAATCCCTTGTATATAAATTACTTAACTTTTTGTCAAAAAAATAAAAATAAATTACTTAACTTAAAACAATTAAATACATAAAGAATCAAGACATACAATTCAAATGAGACATACATGCATAATCATATGATAAATCATACATATAGCAGCGGATAATGAATTAATTTCATACAACTTAAAAAGCATAAGTATCATACTTCAACTTAAGTCCTAATAAATAGATCAAATAAGTCTCAACTTATCCATACAACCAAATCATGAACATAATAGGTAGCATAGTTCAAACAACCATAAGAACAAGTCATGCTCAAACATTCGAATAAGGAAAATGTCTATCCGACTCGATGTTACAAAATATCAGAGCATCTACCTAATACAAACCAACTAATAGATAAGTCTAACTAGGAGAAGCATAAAGCTTGACTCCTCACCACTAGTAAGCAAAAGCGCAGACAACGCTAATCCGCCGAAGCTAAATCCTTATCCTGCACACCTGAACCCCCAAAGGTCCAGCATTTACATAAAACAGAGAGTTAGTAAGGAATCCCGCAAAATAATGCAAGTATATCGCATACTAAACATTTATAATAAATAATAAAGGAAATGCAACATCCACATCATATAAAGAAATTGCATAATATTAGTTGTAGATAAATCAAGTATCAAATACATTTAATACACTACAACTTTATCAATTAGCATAATCAATTCATACATCATTGGCACATAACAAATCGATGTACAATTAATAATGTCATTTACCAAGTATCACACATAGATAAACAACTTCATCTCCTAATGCAAGAATCATGAATGCTCCCTAGCATTCTTCTAATGTATGCGGTACCTTGTCATTCGTTAGAAAACTTATTCTAACTATATTTTAACCACCTCGTTAAAATATTTCATATTTTAGTCATCTCACTAAAATACCTGCTCATCATGCATATATGGATGCATGAACGTAATTATCAACTCATGAATGTAATCAATTCATTTCAAGAAAATATCACAATTATGCACTTCAACCTTAAGTATATTATCTCCATCAAATCTAGTCAAATTACACATATAAATGATATAATATAACCATAGGATCATAACCCTAACATAGCATAAGCATAGGTCACATATTTTCAAGAAAATCACAAAGTTCAGACCTGAGTAACTCGCCGGGCGAGCTCCTAGCGCGCTGCAGCGAGCAAAACCAGAGAGCAACTGGTGAGCTCGCTGTCAACTTGCCATGCACTCGCTGCAGCGAGTTAGACAGCACAGGTATACCCTGTTCTCGGGTTTTTGGTTCAAAAGCTCAAAATCTCATATTTTCAACATGCCAATTCGAAAAGGTATCAACTTTATGCATATATAATCATGTTAAACATAGAAGTACAGCTCATTTCATGAATCAACAACATTTCATCCATAAAAGTTATCATTTTTATCAAATCTTCATGAAACTCAAAAACTACAAACATCTAGCAAATTCCCTCAATTGAACCCCAAAGTTTGTAAATTTCTTTCATCAAAACATGTGAACAATATATCTTTAACATAAAAATCATTCATTTTTAAGAATCAAACCCAACCCAAAGAAAAAGAGTGAGAGAGGATTGGGTTGGAGAGAGTAAGACTTTCTCCTCCTCTCTTAGTCACTCTAGGAAACCAATATCACTCTCTTACCTTAGAAATTCTGAATTCTCTAGTCTTTCTTCTACCTCTAGCTTTCCCTTTTGCTCTTCTCTTCTTCAAAAATGGGTTCTTCTCTCCATTCTCTTTCTACCTCCTTTTCTTTCTCAATCTTATGACTTCTCTCTTTCTATCTTTTTCTTATCTTAACCTAATTAGTATTAGAATGTCTCTAATACCCTCCTTATCTCTTATTCCTTATTGGGCTTGGCCCATTCACACTATAAGTCTAACATAACTCTATCTCAATTAATAATTCTAACTCATATCTCATTAACTCTCAAAATCAATTAATTAACCAATTAATTCATTCTATCTCAACTAAAGCTTCCTAGTTAAATTAATAATTCTAGTGGATTACTAAAATACCCTTTAACTAACCAAAAGCAATAAACATTCATAAAATCATGAAAGCACACATATTCAAATAAATAAGTAAATAAATAAATAATCACATAAAATCATATTTATCTAATTACGGCTGTTACAAAAATGATTTAGGATAGAAATGTGGAGGGGAGAAAAAAAAAATTGGGGGGCAAAAGTCATATGGGGTGTGCGAGAAATTTGGAGGTGCATGAGAAATTCAGGGGGTGCATAAGTAATTTGGGGGGTGCACAACTATATTGTGCTTATAATATTTTAAAACATTGATTTATAAGGACAATTGCCTCAAAAGCTTCAAATTTTAAATGGATAAAAATATATTTTCTTACTTAGATATTATACGTTAAATTAGAATAAAATTTTATATTATTTTTAAATCAAAAACAAATATTTTATTTAAATTGTGTAAAATACGTATATACTTAAAAAATGAATCAACCATATGTACGCAAAATTTGTGAAAATTACTTTGTATGTGCTGAAAATGAATCAACCATATGTACTCAAAAATTAAAACATACAAGGTTAAAAGTAAATCAACCAGATGTACTTCAAAAGCAGAATGAATAAATCACTGATATATTAAGATTCCAGGTCCAATTCAGCGGATGAAGATTCACCTTCAGTCTAACCAACTTTTGCTACAAAACCCTACTTGATTTCAAATAAATTATATAGCAAATGAATAAGAATGGCAGAATGAATATATATATGTTTGATTAGTGAATGAATATATATGGCAGAATGAATATAAATGACTTTCATAATTTGTATTTGTTTGATTAGTGAGCTTAATTCTTTTGGATTCTCAACCAATTTTTGCCCAAATTAAACACCGACTCTAACCCTTAATTGAATTAAACACAAACTAATAACATTATTATTCTCAAATTGAACACGGAAAATCTACTCAAATTGAATTAAATGCAAAGGGAGATTCAGGACAAGAGGGTTTGAGAAGTGAGAGATTCACAAGAAGCAGAGAGTTGCGGTGAAAAGATGAGAGGGTTCATGAGATGAGAATATGCGGTGAGAAGGTTGAGACGAGAGGGACGCAAAGGAAGTTTATGGGTCAGCAGAGGTTGGCCGAAATTGAGATGGCGGTCGGAAGATATGGTGAACGAAAATAACAAGTCACGGCGGAAGTGAATAGGCGGTGAGAAGAGAGTGCTTTTACGTGAAGGAATTATAGTGGGGGAGAGAGAAATTTGAATGAGAATTGGCACATGACAATCACATGACTCACTTAAGTGATATGTTTTAATCCTACACCTTCATTTTAATCCAATGACTACTATTCATTCTCATATTCTCATGTAACTTTACCATTCTCATAGGATATGTCCTCTATATATATATATATATATATATATATATGACTGCAAAAGAATATTAAAAAAATAAAAAAGATTCAGATAATGCAAGTAACCAAATAATGTAACTACGTATAGTGCCTGGTCAAGGACTCAAGTCTTCAGTATCTAAGACTCCATGAAGAGCCTTCCATCTACAATCATGATTTCAAGGCTAAGGGATTTTGCCATGATGAAAATCATTCTGATGACAAACCTCTAGGTCAAGAAAATCATCACCATTTGTACAAAATAAAACAACTCATTGTATGAAATCAAATTTGTCACAACCATCCAATTTACGAACGGACAAGATTACCGTATAGTCACTTATAACCGTAGGGGATTCTATACTTATAACCGTAGGGAATCCAAATCCGCATCAAACACGAAAACCAATTACCAAAATATAAAGGCACACATCCAAATTGATGCTTCCAATTTTCCATTCAGCTCCAGATTACTTACAAGGCAGAAAGAAAGTAAAGCAAAAGGATGCAAGACTAAAATTGAAAATACCATTGTAATCTGAAGTAAAAATACTACTTAAAAGAGTTGCTTTCAATATTTGACGCACATAAATTCATCAAACAGCATCCCTTCAGCACAGTTGACAAAGTACGACAACAAAAATAACTCTGAAGCCATAGAGATGGAAATAGGAAGCTTTTTGGGGCATTCCCCAACATGTTCTTGAATTCAGAAGGATCCACAAAGCATTACACACTATATATTGCATACTGCAAAATGCAATATGATCCGACAAATATGTGATCTTGGATACTAAAAGTAAGTTCCTTCTGGCGGCTGGACAAGCTTTCGGTTATGGGGAGATGCCATTTCTTTCTTCAGCTGGGTCAGTATATCCTCCATGCTATACTCTCTTTGCCAATTTGCAAGAAGCCCAAATTTCTTTGGTTCAACCTGTTTCATATAAATCTTGGTTACATCTCTAATAATATCGGTTTCAAGGTTATTACCAAATAGCAACGTGATCATGTAAGCACAGTTTGCAACTTCACATATCCATCAATAGCATGAACAATAGAAATAAAAATATTTAGAAGATGAAATGAAAGCATGTGGAAGTTGTAACTGATACCACGCCAGTTTCATGGTTAACACAAGTCATATTGATTCGTGAATGAAACCGAACACTTGGGGGCTTTTCTGGGTAGTCTTTATCACAAAACAGCTTCAGTTGATAAATTCTTCCTTCATGTACAGTCTGACAGAAAAGATGAAAGAAAACATAATTATATGACTAGCAAGCAAGTATACGCAAAATGAAAGTAGACACAATATACAAAAAATAATTCATACTCCATAATCCATATTTGTTCACTATGCTGCCTTAATTAAGCCATGCAAAACAGATTCACAAGAACATTGGAAAGGCATATGTCTTGTATTATTAAAGAAAGACAATAATATTTATATTATAAACATTGCCTATATTAAAGAATTGTAATCAAACTTTCCACTGAGTTAATACTTAATAGCCTTAGACATTAAGCTCAATGCAGTTGTAGAATGATTGCCATTGTTCATGTGCAAATACAGAGAAGTGTAAGCTCGGAAGCATCTAAACAAGCTACTAAAACAGAACAAGAACTCGAAAACATGCTGGTGTACAAGCTTCACATACACTGCAATTTTTAATGAAACTGATTCAAACTAGAAGTAGGACTTAAGAATGTCCAACGTCCACACAAACTAGTTCCGACATTTTTAGGCAGATTGCAGCATTCAAATTTACATATTCAAAGTTCAAACATATTAAAGAATCTGACGTTACACATACATAAAAATGGATGTTGAGCAGTTACAGAAAAATACTTACATTATGGGGGCCAATGATGGTGCCAGTCCATGAGCGCATGTAAATGTCATCACCATCATCCATTCCATAGCTGACTGTGCCATCACCAATCCCTTTTTCTCCTCGTTCAAGTTCCTCCAGCAATCTGAAGTTCCTTGGAACTGCATTGAAACACACATTTTAATTTTGAAACAAACTAAATATAAGAATCTTTAATTAGAATTGTATGTGCATGTCAATAATGACTATGATATTAATATACTTATTTCTCCATGTTTTAACTGCCCCCAATTCAAATTCTTAAAACTCATAGACCAGAACAAGTGCACTAGAACTTTGATAAGTTCCTCAAAAGTTTAAAAAACATTTATCCGAGAATTATACGGGAAAATAGAACTTTCTATATTCACAAGACATCCAAGAATGAAGTTTTTCAAATTTGCATCGTCTCAAGACAAACACGTAACATAAACAGAATACTAGCTGGATAAAAGAACAATAATAAGAATTGTATTTTGAATTACAGAAGATTAAAATGTCTTCCTTTTTTCCCATTGAACCAACAATTATATGTTCATTCCAACTATCTTTAAGTGTTCACTATCCATGCATTCTCTTATAGGAGAAATTGGCTACTTTACTTATGTTTGGGACAAACAAAAAATATGTGTTTCATTTTAACAAGAGCACATGCTGATGACAAAAAACTTGTACAAAAGCATCACTATCAATCCCAGAAATTAATTTTTCTGAAAAAATTATAATCTAAATCCCCAAACAAACTTATTCTCGATGTAACCAAACAAACTTATGTAACCAGCACCACGGACACCCACACAGGTAAGTAACATTGTCAATATTCAACAGTGACGGCACGGACACATGCAGTAACATTCGTTCACTTGAAAAGTGTCCGATGCATGTTGGTATCCAACACCGCAGACACTGACACAGGCAGTAAAAATGGTCGATATTCAACAGCGACGACCCTGACACATGTAGTAACATTCGTTCACTTCAAAAGTGTCTGACATGTTAGAATCCAACACCGCGGACGCTGACACGGATAGTAACATTGACAGTGTTCAACAGCGACGACACTGGCACGTGTAGTAACATTTTTTCGCTTAAAAAGTGTCTGATGCATGTTGGTATCCAACACCGCGAATACTGACACAGGTAGTAAACATAGTCTGTATTCAACGGCGACGATACCGATAAATGTAGTAAGATTCGTTCACTTCAAAAGTGTCTGATTCATTAGAATCCAACAACGCGGACACTGACACAGGTAGTAACATTATCGGTATTGGACAGCAACGACACTGACACATGTAGTAACATTTGTTCGCTTCAATTTCTTTAAATTATATCGGTGATGGCCGGTGTCTTTGCTTCATATAGCTTAAAATTCAATTGTATAAAATTTGAGAATATATCATCAAAGAACAGCAGATAAATCACATCAACTCATAATAAGCAAGAGTAGCAATGAAATATAACACAACTCACAGAAACATAACAATCAACCATAATTAACAATTTGCAAACAAAGAAAAATTATATTATTTATATTAAATCATCAACAAAAAATTCCCAGCATAAAGCTTCAATCACCGATCCTGAATCCCAACACTTAAAAATATAAACAAACAAAAACCCCAAAAATTAACAATTAAAGAAAAACAACACCGAAATCAAAAAATTTAGGTCAACGGCAAGAATTGGATAACAAAATCTACATAAACAGAAAATGAAATTGAACAATAACAATAATTGATGAAAAACAAAACTAAACGGTGCGATTGAAAAAGAAAGAAATTGTTAAAAAAATTGATGAGTTTGAAAAGTGACTAACCGACGACACTGGATCCTCCTGAACCAAGCGTCATGGATGAATTTGTTGAAGTGAGAGTGTTGTGGATCTGATCGGAAAATCGAAAACTGTTGAGAGAGGAAAAGGGAAAAAGAAGAATCTGCGAAGAGAAAATGAAGAACGCGAAATGTGGGAATAAAGAGAAGCAATAAGGGTAAAGAAGGATTTGGTGGAATGGAATAGAAGATTTGTTGATCGATCGGGTTAAGATTTTCACCCAAATTGGATTGTTCTTTGTCCTTTTCTATATGGACTTATTGGCCCATTTAGTTTTTGGCCCAATATATTAAGTTAATTAAAGGAATACGCAGTTTTATGCTGTCAACTAATTACGATCATGTTTTTTGTTATATCACTCAACTTAACTCCACTTTACTAATATGACATGAAAGATTGAACTATTCTTATTGGTTGTGAATTCATTTATGTCAAAAGAATCAATTATGTCAAAAGAACATGCTCTTTGAAGAATGTTTAAGGAAAAATAAGTTCTCAACTTATGACAAGGCTTCATAGTCTCCCAAGGCATTCTGTCAAGATTTTATTCAGACCAATGGGATTACAACAACA